>CM062819.1:34424505-34710653 GCA_031772625.1 Pinus tabuliformis
GCCCGACGTGACGCAACGTCACGTTCTCGGGCGCTAAAGGTCCGCTGCGGGGGCTGCTCCGATATCACTGTGGATCGTCGGATCCTTAGGATCTGATCCGACGGTGGGCGGAGCAACAAAGTGCTCGGGTTATATGCGCGGGCGGGAAACTTCAGATTATGGGTTTTTGTAAGGTTTTTCAATGTATTTCAATTAAATTGAACCCGCGCACTGATGCTTGGAATAAACGCCAAGGGGGGTTTTGGACCTTGGTAATTTTTTCAAAGAGGGTTTTGAGGTTTTTTTTTTTAATGCAAATGAGGGTTTCAAAGGTAAGTTGGGCTGTAGCAAGGGGGAGTGGGATGCGATAGGTTCACCAAAGTGACCAGAGGTCATTTTGGTTCCTCTTTTTTAAGAACATATGGCTATAATGCCAAGGGAAGGGGTATTTATAAGATTTGGGGCTTTATACACCATAGTGTTAATATTATTAGGGGAAGGGTAAGATAGGGGAGCTATATAGTAAAATTAGAGGTTAATATGAATGAAGGGAGCAAATGAAGGGGATCTCACTGAGTTTATCTGAAATTGATTTAGTTTAGAGACTAGATCAAAATGAAAAGATTTTAGACAAGAAATGTGGCTTCTAAATGAACAAGAACCACCATAAAACCATGATCTCTCTCCATGAATCTCAGCTGAAAAGGGAATGTTAGTAATGAAATGAAGGGGGAAAGGGAGGTTAGTCATGCTCCTTGCTGCAATTTGATGGAATTAACCACTTTGTCCATTGATAGATTTTGCCTTGGCAAAACACCTTTTGACATATGTGCAATGGTGAAAATACCCTTTCTGCAACCACAACTGCTTACCCAGCTATTTTCCTAGCATTTTTTGTTTCTCCTTGGAGGGTGCACTTGGACTTGCAAACCCTTACTTGCCTTTTCTTTTCTTTGGCTTTTTCTTTATTCTTTTCTATCTACTTCTACCCTTATTTCTTCCAAGGTCCCAGATTGAGCTGTTGGGAACCTTCTCTTCTCTACCTGAACTACTTGTCTGCCAAGATTGAACAGTTTGGACAGACTCCTTTCTCTATTCTACAACAGAAAATTTAAACATGGCATGATCCAGATTAGACTTTTGGACCATCCATCAAAACTTTGAGGCCTTACCAAGTTATTGTCACAAATCAAACTTTGTAGGAAATATGTGATGTTTGAGTCATCAAAGCAGAGCATATTTAGACCTTCCATAGCCAATCATGAAATATGAAACCTATTGGTATAGGTAGCTAACAGTGGCTCCACATGGGGATGGTTTTTCACTTGAAAGACCAAGAACAGCAGGTCAGTTTGCCTTGTTGCTTGACTGCTCCTGCCAAAACTTTGGAACATGCTATTTTGAAATGCCAAAACTGTGCTCTTCCTCCTTGGTGTCCTCTGATTCTAATTACCTTTGCTAACAGTCAATAAACTTGGAAAAGTGCATTTTCAGAATCTTAACAGAAAATAATATGTACATCCGCATATATACAAGGGAAACTCAAGCTGCACTTATGGGTGATATTCAAAATAGTGCTTCAGCATCCTGCCATTGACAGGACCTTCATCCAAATCAGTATCATTTAAGCTTTTTAGGAAGTAAGTGTTGTTACCTTGCACTGCTTGGACAACAAATGGTCCTCTCCATAAAGAGTCAAATTTTCCATGTTTTCCTTTCTCTTCTCTTCTTGCATCCCACTTTAAGACTTTGTCCCCCACATTGAAATCTTCTGCTTTGGTTCTTCTATCAAAGGCCTTTTTCAATTTTTCTTGTAATATCTGCACTCTGCTGAAAACTTGTTCTCTAGTTTGCTGTAAACAGATTATCTGATTGATCCTCCTTTGCATATCATTTGGCTCCGCTTGGCTTTCTTGCAGAAGCTTCATAACCGGCACTCCTAGTGATGAAGGAAATTTGGCTTCTAATCCATAGACTAACTCATATGGGCTGGTCCCAATTGATCTTTTTGTCGTTAGTCTGTCTGCCCATAACGCATTGACTAGTTTCTTATGCCAGTTCTTTTTGTTCTCTTCTAGCACCTTCTTTATGATATTTATTAAGCTTTTGTTTGATGATTCAGCAAGGCCATTTCCTTGGGGATAGTATGCAGTAGAATGGCCCAAAGTAATGTGAAATTTATGGCAGAAGTTCACCATTTTCTTGGATCTGAAGGCAGCAGCATTGTCTGTTATTATCTTGTCTGGACAGCCAAATCTAGCCAGTATATTGTTTTCCAAAAACTGAATGATTACTGAGTCATTTGCTTGTCTGCATGGGGCAGCTTCAATCCACTTGGTGAAGTAGTCTGTTGCTGTTAAAATCCATCTGTGTTGGCCTGAAGATGAGGGATGAATTTCCCCAATGAAATCCAAGCCCCATTGTTGGAAAGGTCTCTCTGTTGCAATGGGTCTTAAGGGAAGTGGCAGCAACTGTCTTTTGCCCTCAAAGAGTTGGCATTTGTGGCATGAGGTGTGAATTTCTTCACATCAGAGAACATGGTGGGCCAGTAATAACCAGCCTCAGTATCTTGTCCACAGTGGACTTCCAGTACAGATGTCCACCACAGTCTCCTGCATGGAAGTCTTGCATGATATTGTTAGTTTCATTCTCCATTAGACAGTGCAGCAATATACCTTCATGGTTTTTCCAAAGTAAATTTCCGTCCATCACACAAAATCTAGATGTTTTCATTTTTAGGAACCTACACTTAGTTCTGGACAGTCCTGGGGGAGCACACAGGTTTTGTAACACATAACAGATATCAGAGTACCAAGGAGATTGTTCAAAGGCTACATTGATCTTTGGAGTCGCCAGCTCTGTTTCACTGTCCAGTTGATTGATATCTAAGGCTTGGAAATTTGCTTCTGTCATTAATTTGGCCAAACCTTGCCCTTTTATTAGCTTTGTAGGTTTTATTTCAATGTCAAATTCTAGTATGTTTGCAATCCATTTTCCTCTTCTGCCCTCTAAGTTTTCTTGGGTGAGAATGTCTTTGACAATAGGACTTGGTACATAAGCCACAACATGGGAATAAGGATGTAAATCCTAAAGTCTTTAATGGCTTTGACCAAAGCATAAGCTTGTTTCTCCATAATTTGATACTTTAGAGGGGCATCTCTAAGAGTTCTGCTGAAGAAGGCAATAGGCTTCTCATTCCCTTGGTCATCTTTCTGTAATAAAACAACAGCAATAGTGTGCTGGGAGGCGAAAGAGAAAATGATAAAGTCTCTGTCAAACTGAGGATTGGTTAGCACTGGGGTTTGAGTCAAGGCCAATTTTATACCTTCAAAGGCTTGTTTTGCTTCAACAGTCCACTTTACTTTTGAATCCTTTTTTAGCATGTTGTTTAATAATCTGATTAGTTCTGCTAAGTTTGGGATAAACCTTCTCAAAAAATTGATTTTTCCTAAGAATCCCTGCAATTCTTTGACATTCCTTGGGTGGGGCATTTGTAGGATAGCTTGTATCCTATCTGGATCAATTCTTATGCCATTTTTTGAAATAATGTGTCCTAAGAGTTTACCTTCCTCCAAGCCAAATAATGACTTCTTGGGATTTAAGGAAATACCATATTTCCTGCATATTAGGAAAATCTGTCTCAAATGTTTCAGATGTTCTTGATCAGATTTTGAGAAGGGTGTAAGATCATCCAAGTAGATGACTAGGAAGTCATGAATCTCTTTTGCAAAAGCAATATCCATTGCTCTTTGAAATGTTGCCCCGGCATTTTTCAATCCGAAGGGCATTTTTACATATTTGAAAGTTCCCCATGGAGTTGTAAATGCAGTTTTGTCTTGATCCTCAGGGTGTACTAGGATTTGATTAAAGCCTGAGAATCCATCAAGCAATGACATCCTTGAAGCCCCCACCACTCTTTGGAGAATATGATCCATTTTGGGTAGAGGGTAGTTATCTTTGAGTGATACTTGATTTAGATTCCTTAAGTCTACACAAAGTCTAATCTCACCAGTCTTTTTCCTTGTAGGGACTAAGTTGGAAATCCATTCAGAGAATCTGATTGGTGCTATTATGCCAGCTTTGAACATTTTTTGCAATTCCTTTTCAATGGAAGGAAGGAGTATAGGATTGATCCTTCTCAACTTCTGTTTGAATGGTTTTTGATTAGGCTTGAGGGGAATGGTATGCTGAATGACAGAGGTATCATAGGACTTTAGATCCTCATAACCCCATGCAAAAACATCTTGAAACTCTTTAAAGAGGTCAATGTATTTGGGTTTTTGATCAGGGGGCAAAGAAGCAGATAGCTTTATTATTTTGGGCTTGTGACTAGTACCAATATTGCATTCTTCAATCGCTGCATCTAATGGCTGCATCTTTGGTTTCCTGGGGACGTCATTTGAATAAAAAATGTCCTCTAGTGGGGTAAGGCCTGCTGGAAGGAAGTTGTCTTTGAGTTGTATGATTTCAGCTTCAGCGTTGCTCACCCCTTCACAGTCGATTTGGTGAATTTGCTGAATGTTTTGATTATTGAAAATGGTTGGATTCAGCAATTGTTTTGCTGTTCTAGGTGATATTGGCTGAGCAGTCTGTTGGAACTGTATTTGTGATTGACTTGCTTCATCAAGTATTTGTGATTGACTTGCTGATTCAGTGTCAATATTTAATCCTGCAAACTCTTGTTGTGAGGTTAGAAAATTGTTTATTTGTATATCATTCTCAAATACTTGCCATTCTTTGACATTGTTTGGAATAGAGGGTCTGTATCTGACCTCGGCTGTGAAACAGTTATTGGGTTCTAGTGGGAATTTGAAGGTGCTGGCAAATGTTGCCAAACTGTGTGCGTGGAGATTGTGGCCCCTTGAAATTTTTGTGATAAAGAACTCAGAGAAAGTCTCCAATATTTCAATTACAGCAGACCTGTAAGATCTCAACCTTTTGTCATTGGTGACAAAACTTCCTTTCACTTGTTGAATTACTAGATCAGAATCTCCCATGATGGAAAGCCTAGGAGCTTGTAATGACTTTGCTAGTTTGAGACCTAGTAACAGAGCTTCATATTCTGCCATGTTATTAGTGCATCTAAAATTTAATCTATAAGCCCTGCCTTCTGCATGGTCTTTCTCTTTGTTATGTATCCAAACTCCAGCTCCTGCCCCTAACTTATTGACTGAGCCATCAAATTCTAAGATCCACAGGATATCTTGCTGAAAAGGAGGTTTAAAAATCTGTTCATGGGATGGCCATGTAAGCAGGAGTTGGGGTTTCTTTTCCCGCTTGTTTTCTAGGACAGTTTCATCACTTGTTGGACAATCTTTGACAACTAGAGGAGGGATAATGTCTATTGTTGGACTGATTGATGTTTTATGGGTGCTACTTGCTTGATTAATGTTTTGTTCTTGCAAGAGTTTCTTAGTTCCAATATCATTGTTTGAGAGACTTGCACTGTCATTGAAGAGAATGAAGGAGTCTATGTCTGAATGGACAGCATATACAGGAAAGTTTTGAGGCTTTTCCTCACTGCTGACCATATATTTCATGAGTGTTTCTCTGTAGAGTCTCTTTGGTTGCCCAAAGACAGATATGGTGGCATATGACATATCTAATTGCAGGGAGCCTTGGAGTTTGGCTCCCCATGATCTTGACAACAACATTCCATACTTAGGTGGGATATCAACAACCACCACATCCATTAGGATTGTCTTGTTTAGAAATTGAACTAAAGACACACATAAATCTTTTATAAGACCTAGGCACTTGACTTGACTAGAGTCAAAGGAAAATAGGTCCTTGTATGGTCTTGTTATATCCAAATTCAATCTTTCCATGACTGCTTTTGGCATGAGGTTATGAGAGGCACCTGAGTCAAACATCGCGTTATGCAGTATTTTGTCATGAATATGCAAGCTGACATAAAAAGGTAATATCCCTGTAACTGCTGTTTTTCCATCTACCTCTGGGCCGAACAGTAATTCCGGAGTGTCATCTAACACATTTACATCATCTTTGCTATCAGTGAGTTGTAGGGATTTCTTAATCTGTTGTTTATATATGTCATGCTTAGCTAATTCTGAGAGGGGAATTGCTATCTTTAGCTTGCCAATCTCTGTGCTTAGGTCAAAAGGTTTTTCAGCTTGGGTTTTGGAGTTATGGATGGCAGCCCTTTCTTTGCTCATTACATCTCCTTGTTGGTTTTCATCTTGACTTTGAGACCTGTCCCTTTTACTCATGTCTGGAGGGGTAATATCTAAATCAGGGTGAGAGGACGACGTTGCCATAGGCTGATGTAGTGGTGACAAAAGTGTGGTGATCTCTTCAACCACTACTTCCTCTGTAGGCAAGTTTGATTTGTCATTAGTTTCTGTGACTATGGTTCCTTTAGACTGCTGTTTGTCTTTTATCTTTTCAGGCTGATTTACATTTACAGTCCTACTCCTTAGTTTGTACTGTTTATGAACTTCATAGACGGCACTATCATATCCTTGTTTAAAATCAAAGGATTCTCCTGATTTAGTTTGGAATATTTTGATTTCATCATCCTCATGATCCTCTTGTGTTAAGAAAACCTGGCTTTTACCATCTAGACCCATTAGATTAATCTTAGGGTCTGCATTAGGTTCATTTGATGTTGAAGTTTCTGCATAATTTTCTTGAAAAGGGGGTCTAATATCTTGGTCAGCACTTATCCTACCAATGTTCTGGTTTTGGGCTCTCCTAAAATTCGGATTTCTAGGAGGGTTGTTTTGTGGTGTTTCCCATGATGACTTTCTTTCAACCGATTCCACTCTCTCACCCAACCTCTTCATGCTATTTAGTATTGCATCCAGCTTTTGATCAAAGCCCGAGGGTTCTTCTTTGAAGGCAGTCCTTTTCTCCAATTTTGCCCTGTTTCTTTTGGCAATTAGGTTAGCTTCCACTGTGACAGCAACCCTTTGAGCTTCTTCAAGGGTTGGAGGATCTCTTTCCTTCAACTGATAGGCCATGTCAGGGTCAAAACCATCAGGGAATTTATACAGGGCTAAATCAGGAGGAGGCCTTAAGTTCTGTGGAATAGCATTATATACATTGTTAAACCTAGCACAATATTCCAAAACTGTCTCCTGGGGACCTCTCTTAATAGTGTCATATTCACCAAGTACGTGGAGAGGATCTTTCTTCTTCTCCCATCTCTCAGTAAAAGCTTCGTAAAGCTGATCAGGTGTTGTAATGGAGTTTGCATTGAGGGATCTGAACCAAGTTCTAACATCCCCAGTTAAACTTTGAACAAAAATTCTCATTCTAACAGTGTCATCATCTATTTCATAGGTCTCAAAGTGATCTTGCATTTTCTTGGCATGCTGGATAGCTGTTAGAGAGCCATTTGAGTCAAAATATGAGATTTTACTTTGATAGTCTTGAGGTAAGGCCACAGCATTAGCTGGTATCTGCAGAGGTGCATACCTGTTAGCCATATTTATGAGGTTTAGAGGGTTAATAGGAACAAATGGGACAGCAGGGATCAGTGGTATAACAGGGTTAATGGGATGAGTAGCTAGTGGGAGACTGGTCAAAGGAGTATGTGCAGTGGATGCAGATGTGAGAGGAGGACTTTGCGATGTTGATGGTGAACTAGGGGAACTAGGGGTGGACCGGAAAAGAACTTTGCAAGGAGTGGGAATGAGGCTGGGATGATCCGAACTTATATTTGCATCAGCAGGCTCTTCCTGCTTTTGCTGTCTCCGGATGTTTCTTTGGATGGTATTTGGATTATCAACAATGATGGGTGGTTTAGGGTCAGGGTTTGCCCTAGTATGCCGAGGATTTTTCTTAGGAGCCAGCTTCCAACCTGTTTTTGGGATTTTGTAGGAAGTTTTTATATCTGCAAGGACTGGATGAAGATTTTGGAATGGCTATATGTTCTCAAAGCTAAGACGAAGATTTCCCAAACCAGCTCCTCCCTAAAGCTGTTAATGTGATGCAGAAACAGTTCTAAGGCCTCTTGGCTGATTTCAGGTTTGATGGTAACTTTGGAAAACAGATAGTAATTGAAAAATCCTAAGAAGTTCCCCAGTGGAGTCGCCAATTATGTTAACACCCAGGTTGTTCCCTATGACTCCCAAGGGAATACGGCCGGGGTAACCACTAACCAATCTTTGGATCACTGTTCCTAGCCAAACTGTGATCAGAGAGGGCTCTCTCTTTATGATTTGTATATGTTATGATAGTGTTTTAGGCTAGGTATTATGCACAGGTTTTGTTTATGTTTTGGTTGAAGAGTTTCTTTCAGGTCTTGTGATGTAGTGTTCAAAGAGTCAAATATCATTGGGCAATGGAGTCTATGGCTGCAGGTGTCTAGAAACCTTGAGGTGAATTGGTGAAACTTACAGGGCCATTTGGATACTTCATACAACAAAATTTTTGATTTATAACATGAACAGGTGAAACAACCAGTGAAAGCATTTAAGAATTTTCACTAAAGTATTTAAGTATTTCCACCAAACTAGGTATGAGAAACGGATAGATGTCTCAGGAGCAAACTTGAATCCCTGGGAATGTCTATCACTGCAAAAGATATAGTTTTAAAGTGCAGCAATTAAGAATTACACTTCATTCACTGTATCTGAAGAAAACATGGATAATAGCTTAGATTGAGTTCAGGGTAATCAGTGATTAAATCCTGGAACTATTCTTCTACTTTGCTATTAAGTGTAAAACATTTAAACAATAAAAGAGAACAAAAGACTCGAAAAACATGTAATACAGAGATTTAAGAAAGACTTATTGTTTTATGAAACACTCTGGAATCCTGCAACATTCACCATTCATCACAATGCATCAAGGTACGCCAAGCTTCGGAAATTCCATTCACCCTTTGTATTATTTCTCTGAGAATTTTACAGCAAGTGAGATCCCCAAAATGAAAATAACAACAACCCCTTAAGCTTATGTGCGGGGCGAATATATACTTACGATTTTTACAAAAATATCTGAGTTCTAAGTTATCTCAGACTTAATATTCTCACCAACTTTTGAGATATTATTATCAGAAATTTATTACAGCATTGAATACAAAATAAAGGCGTCTTGATGTTCTGTCAGAAGATATTTTGGCCTTTGGGAGCTGCTGAGTCGGTTGGGATATTTTGATCAAATGCTGGAGAACTCGACTTTATAGCTTGTGCGCTGTATTTTTGGGTCTGCCACCTATGATTGTGATTGCTGCTGTGGTGACTAAATAGCCCTGCTGAGTTGGCTCAGCATCTGTCTTTTCCTTGTAGATTTATCCACCAAAATTTTGCCTGTGCATGACTGCTCATAAACTGGAGAAAATTAACGCTACAGGTTCTGGCTTGATAAGATTATCTGTGTCAAATTCCTCCAGACTTCCTGTGTGGGCAATTGGTGCTTCATGATTGCCTCCATAGTTTCATCTGCTTCTGTATACTTAAAGAAATTTGGTGGTGCATCAAACAGGTGATCAATTTCATTCATAATAAAAAACAGGTTGTCCACCCTATCATACAAATTCTGCCCTGATGCTGGCCCTGTTTCTGCTGAGGTACTGGGTTGTTTTGCAATTTGTGCTGCAGCATGGGCATCAACCCTTTTGATGTAGTTTTCTAGGGTAAGCAGTCTTCCTACACTGCTTAATATGCTGGGGAGGCCTCTGTTCTGTAATGCCAGGAATCTGTCCAGGAATTTGTTGATTTCGGTCTGCATATCCTGTGTTCTCCTCTCCAGCGTCCCAACTAGGCTTCGTAGTGTCAGGACTCTTTTAACTACTGAGATTGTCTCAGTCCTGTTAGCAATTCCCATGGTAGCTAGTTGAGAGCTAGTTTTGTTATTTAAAATATTGATCATTCTGCTGGCAGCATCTGGCATGTGGCCAAGGCTTGCTCTAGCTCTGTGTATTTCCCTGTTTGCCTTTGTAATGAGTACTATTTGCTCATCCATAGTCTCAATATACTGCCACTGATTGGTGATGGACCGACCAATGTTACCCCAGAGGACTGCTTTTAACTCTGCTGTTACCTTTTCTAGTGTGAGCTCCTTTTCAAGTTCAGTTATCCTCTTCTTTAGAGCTTTTACTTCTCGTTCCTTTGCAGCCTCACTCTGCTTGCTCTTATCAAATCTTTCATTTACTTTAGTCAAAGATTTTTTGACTTCATCAAGCTCTTTCATTTGAGCCTCAAGAACTTGGATTTCGGCTTGCAGCTTCTGCATATCCAGACTAGGAGTCTGCTCTGTTGTTGGTGTAGCTGTTGCTGTAGTTGGTGTTGTAGGCCCTGTCTGTTGAGGAGGAGGAGTAGTTGTTGGAGGGGCTTCCTCAAGATTGATTATTTCAGGAGGAGGCTGGGAGGTTTGGCCCTCTTCTTTTTGCTTTAATGCTGTCTGTAGTGCTGCCTTTGCAGCTTCTGATTCTCCTAGTTTGTCTTGAGTCCGAACCAGCTCCTTGTACAGAGATATCATTAGATCTGTGGCATCCTTTTCCAGCCTTTGCTGGGCAACCTCATCTGTTTGCGGATGGATGGTAGCTGGGAGCTTGATTTTCTTTCTTAAGGCCGCCATGTCTGCATCCCTTAGCTTCAACAGTTCTTGGATACCTTTAACATCTTTAGGATCATGTCCCATTTCTATGATTACATCTTCCAAGGACTTGATTCTGTTGTCCTTGGCTTGTGATGATGCTCTCTCCAATTCCAGCTGAGAGGCTGTATTATCAAGGCTGCTTTTCAATTTGTAATTTTCCAATGTTTCATCTGCCAAGGAGGCATACACCATTTCACCAGTTTGTTTATGCAGTTCGATTTTATCCATAGGGTGTATGTCTTTGGCCAGAACCTCCATGTTGGTCCTCAGGTAATCCGAGGCAGATTGGGGATGCAGAGTTGTGGGCATGAAGTGACTCATGATCATTTTGCCTTCACTTACATCAAAGGCAGACATGAGTCTTTGCTGATTGGTGGGAGCCAGGTTCAGCAAATGATTGTACAGCTGTATTTTAATAGGATCACTCCTCCTTTTAATGTCGATAAATTGCTGTTTGATGCTTACCTGTCCTTCTTTGTGCTGGCTGGAGGAGCTGACCTCTCCTCCTATAGTTCTATCATGTTCATGCTGGAATGAACTGGCTGAAACTTCTCCGCTGGGTGGGCCCATGCCCGTTGTTTGTCTTATTGCTATGTCATCCTCTGGAAAGTCATTTAATCTTTGTCTTTTCTCTCCCTGATTGATGGATGAAGTCAGGGGAGTCTCTCTATCTCTTTTCCTGGTTAAGTCCTCCTTTTGTGGGGTTTGGAGGACCGAGGTATCAAAAGTAGTTTCTGCCCTAGGAGGCACTATTTTCTGAGCCTGTTGCTCAGTGGAACTTGGAGCATCAATCACTCTTTCTTGCTGCAAGGGCTGCTGTTTATTATATTGTACCTCTTCTTGCTGCTGCCCTTCTCCCTGCTGCTCCATCTCTTCTTGCTGCTGTAGCAATGTCTCCACTTGCTCTTCTGTCAATGGAGGTGGCTGCTCCACCTGCTTCCCTTTATCTTTGCTGGCTGTCTGCGGTGCTTTCCCGGCAGTTTGCTGCTGTGTTGTTGATGATGTAGCAGCTGCTCCAAGCTGTTTTTTGTATGAGAGGGGAACCTGTCCACAAGTTTCTAAGTCAGCTTCCTTTTGAATATTTCTAGCCTCTCTCTCTAGTAGCTCTTCATCAGTAATTTCCTCTTCTAGGGTACCTTCTTCCCAACTTAATGCATTGGCATACTGTTCAATCTCAGGTTGTCTCTTGTGTGCATAGCTACCCAATTTGTATTTTATCCTCCTGAGGGAGACAAAATGATTGGGGTCATAGGGTATCCATTCAAAGCTAGTTTGCAGTCTGAGGCCCTCTAGGATATTGTTTGCCTCTTTCCACCCCTCCTCTTTTCTGTTGTATAGGAAAGGACCCAGCTGGTTCCTTACTTTTAACTGTGACTTCTTGTTCTTGCTCTGAAAATGGAGGTAGTCTGAGTTCCCAAACTGTCTGAAATATTCCAAGGCAAAAAGCCTCATGGGGACATACCTTGGCAACCTAAACGGGTTCAACTCACAGCCATATATTCTGATGACTGTGTGGTTTTGGTAGAGGTACCAATTACCAATGCTGTAGGATTTATTCAAATGGAGAATTCTCCTCATGTCATCAGTTAGTCTTGGAGGAGGAATACCATGCAATACTGTCATGGCTGGATAAACGAATAAGTCAATGAACTCAGAGTATGTGTAAGGTGATACAGAGGTATGATGAAAAACAGAGGTCCAGAACACAACTGACCTTGGATTTCCCTGGGCATTGAGTTGCTTCAAAGGAAAAGAGAAGGTGGCTGGCTGATAAAACAAGAATAGGTGGTATATGTATGAGGTATACCTGAATAGTCTTTCCCTCTTCAAGTTCATAAACTGGTCATGGATTTTATCTGCAATGTATGTAGCATAATCATAATGTACAGCTGGGGGCTTACCAGGAGAGAATAGAGACAGCATTGCCATTATGCTTTCATCCACATCCTCCATTCCCTTGAATCCTAGGGCATAGCTGATCAAATCCACTAACATCCTGCCCAATTCATTCAAGTACTGATATCCAATAGGAGGAGTTCTGACGGATTCAGAGCCTGGTTTTACAAACAGCTGATTGATTTTAATGAGTTGGTCACTTGACAGCTTGCTCCCTTTCTTTATCAAATTCTGAATATGGAGGGGGGTCAATTGCTTGGCAGTATGGAAGTGCAGCATCTCATTTATACTCTCTGGGTTGATATGGAACAGGACTGAGCCTGTGGGGCTGATGACAGCTCTTTGGCTTGGGTCATAGCATTCCTGGCAGCTGTAGACCAACTCTGGCATAGGATTTACCTGGGGGAGGTTGTAGATGGGCAAGTTTGAGTCCCAAATCCCCAAGATGTCTGCTCCACTCAGGTGCTGGGCTTTCAACTCATTCAGCATCTGAATATTATATTTGGAGCCCATAAGAAACCAGTCCAACATTTGATAATCCATATCTCCCAGGGCTTTCCATTCTAATTCCTGGTGAGGAGCGTTGAGGGGCTTGATATTCAGAGCAATAGGAGTGTCCATGGTTTTCTTTAAGCTCAACAACTGTAAGTGAACGGCTTAAAAGGATCAGCACAGAACAGAAGTGATTTTTGTAAAAACAGTTTTGAGTTTCAGGTACCAGAGGAGGAAATTATACAACAGCAATTGAAATACTGTTTATATCAGGAACAGGGCTACTGTCTGGTCTCACTATGTCCTCTTCAGCAGGTGAATTCAGTAAACAAAAGTCTTTCGGGAATGCACAGAGAATACCTTTTTTTTAGTGAAAATACAGGCAACAAGGCTCAGCTGGCGTTTTTGGACTTCACAATTACAAATGGGGTATATGCAGAGGGAAATGGCCGGTGAAATTATGAGTTTTATCGTCTCTTTAGCCCTCTGAGTAATTTTATTTTCAACTGCAGGCGTATGGAGGATAGAAAACGAAAAATACCTGGTAATTCACGAGCAGAGGTCGTGCACGCGTGCAAGGTTGGTGCTGTGGAGGTCGCCTTGGTCAACTGAGCAGGTTGGCGGATTTCAGGACGTAAACGGTCATGCAGAGGAAACAGTAGAGAAATGCATAAAAAATGGAAAAAAAAAGGCGTTTTTTGGCTTAATATGGGCTTTTTACGATTTTGGCGCTTTTTTAGTGATGACGTCAGCATGACGTCATTGGTGGGTCGAGGTCAAGTGACGTCAGCTGACGTCATCGGGTGACGTGGCGGTATGCTGTTGGACAACGGTTGGCGGTTAGGACCGTAGCGGTTACGGTTAAGGCTAGCCGCTACGGTCTCTCGGGGCGGTTTGGGTACGGTCCCGGAAGTGTCAGGCCTTGCTCCGAGAGCCTTCATCGTGCGACGCGTGGACTGGCCCCGACGTGACGCAACGTCACGTTCTCGGGCGCTAAAGGTCCGCTGCGGGGGCTGCTCCGATATCACTGTGGATCGTTGAATCCTTAGGATCTGATCCGACGGTGGGCGGAGCAACAAAGTGCTCGGGTTATATGCGCGGGCGGAAAACTTCAGATTATGGGTTTTTGTAAGGTTTTTCAATGTATTTCAATTAAATTGAACCCGCGCGCTGATGCTTGGAATAAACGCCAAGGGGGGTTTTGGACCTTGGTAATTTTTTCAAAGAGGGTTTGAGGTTTTTTTTTTAATGCAAATGAGGGTTTCAAAGGTAAGTTGGGCTGTAGCAAGGGGGAGTGGGATGCGATAGGTTCACCAAAGTGACCAGAGGTCATTTTGGTTCCTCTTTTTTTAAGAACATATGGCTATAATGCCAAGGGAAGGGGTATTTATAAGATTTGGGGCTTTATACACCATAGTGTTAATATTATTAGGGGAAGGGTAAGATAGGGGAGCTATATAGTAAAATTAGAGGTTAATATGAATGAAGGGAGCAAATGAAGGGGATCTCACTGAGTTTATCTGAAATTGATTTAGTTTAGAGACTAGATCAAAATGAAAAGATTTTAGACAAGAAATGTGGCTTCTTAATGAACAAGAACCTCCATAAAACCATGATCTCTCTCCATGAATCTCAGCTGAAAAGGGAATGTTAGTAATGAAATGAAGGGGGAAAGGGAGGTTAGTCATGCTCCTTGCTGCAATTTGATGGAATTAACCACTTTGTCCATTGATAGATTTTGCCTTGGCAAAACACCTTTTGACATATGTGCAATGGTGAAAATACCCTTTCTGCAACCACAACTGCTTACCCAGCTATTTTCCTAGCATTTTTTGTTTCTCCTTGGAGGGTGCACTTGGACTTGCAAACCCTTACTTGCCTTTTCTTTTCTTTGGCTTTTTCTTTATTCTTTTCTATCTACTTCTACCCTTGTTTCTTCCAAGGTCCCAGATTGAGCTGTTGGGAACCTTCTCTTCTCTACCTGAACTACTTGTCTGCCAAGATTGAACAGTTTGGACAGACTCCTTTCTCTATTCTACAACAGAAAATTTAAACATGGCATGATCCAGATTAGACTTTTGGACCATCCATCAAAACTTTGAGGCCTTACCAAGTTATTGTCACAAATCAAACTTTGTAGGAAATATGTGATGTTTGAGTCATCAAAGCAGAGCATATTTAGACCTTCCATAGCCAATCATGAAATATGAAACCTATTGGTATAGGTAGCTAACACCACCCACCAGTAATACTTTTGTCCCACTAGTCTCTGCTGTTTCTTCTTCCTTGATGGGTACTAGCGTATGCTTAATCCCATCCTTGACAAACTTGTAACAGTTTGTTTTCCCATCATGAACAAATTTTCGGTCATACTGCCATGATCTACCTAGCAAAATATGACACACGTCCATGGGCATGTCGTCACAAATCACTTTGTCCCTATACTTTCCAATATGGAACTCCACCTTACACTGCTCATCAACTAGCAGTTGGTGACCCTTCTGTAACCACGACACCTTATAGGGAGTTGGGTGATTCAATATTTTTAAACCCAATTTCTCCACCATCTCTATTGCAACCAGATTATTAGTGTTTCCACTGTCTATAATTAGTTTGCAGCATTTGCCTTGTGACTTGCACACAGTCTGGAATAATGCCTTTCTTTGGGTTTTTTCAGCTATTTCCTTTGCCGGTTTCAGCGGTACCTTGTTCAAGACTAAGGCCTCTCCTGTCTCCAGTACATTCTCTACCTCTTGAGGTGGTACCTCTACTTCCTCTGTCTGAGCAACATATGCTCCTCTTTGACCAGCCTGTTCTCCTTCAGGACACTCAAAGGACTTGTGCCCCCACTTGTGGCACTTGTAACACTGGTAGGCGACTCCTCTGCCCCTACCATTTCCCCTTCCTCTCTGGTATGGCCTTCCTCCCCTAGTGCTACCTTCCTTTTCTGCTATCCCTAAGGTCTTTGAACTGCTGCCCTCTTCACTGTTGTTGGCAGTTCTTCCTCTGCCAAAGGATTGTCTTTTTCCTCTGCCAGTTCCTCGTCCTCTCCTGGCATTTTGCTTTCTTGCGATCTTTTCTTCTACCTTTAAGGAACTTTGGTATGCTTCATCTATGGTTTTTGGAGAAAGAATACTTATCTTGTCCAATATCTCCAGCCTTAGGCCATTCACAAACCTTGCTGTCTTTTCTGGGGTGTCTTCAGTATAACCATATCTCAAATTCACTTGATAGAATTCTTCAGTATATTATTTCACCGCCATTCCTCTCTGCTTCAAATTATCCACCTGTCGATACAGAGAAATCTGGTAATCTTTGGGCAAAAACTTACCCTTCATCTTGGCGACCATTCTGGTCCACTTTTTAATGGGTAAGTTATTCAATCTTCTCCTCTCTGCTTGGACACTGTCCCACCATAAGGTTGCGTGTCCTTTCAGCTTGGTGGCAGCGAATTTAACTCTCCTATCTTCGTTGACCTCCTCACAATCAAAATATTTGTCTAACTCACTAATTCAGTCCAACAACAATTCTGTGGACAAACTACCATCATAGTTTAGAATTTTAGGCTTTGGCTTACTGCTAGCCAACAAGACTGACCTTAACAATTTGATTTCAGGTCCTTCTTCATCTAATCCATCTGTCGTAACTACAACTTCTTCTTCACTATCATCCCCTACTTTCGGATCCCTTCTCCTTCCTGCTTCTACTGCTGCCAAATGAGCATTCACGATCCTAATCTCTTCCCTCAATCCTTCATCTACTACTCTTCGAATAACTCTACCATGACCTCTTCTTCCAGCTTCCATTTTATAAAAAAAACAGTTAACTGTACCTGATCTGATACCAAAATTTGATGGGACCAGCCCTTTATATTTGCGAGCTAATAATTTAACTGTTGATCGATTTGTATTAATTACGCGGTTGGTTGATCTTTATGGTATTGTACTACGATTTGATGGTGATGAGGACATGTGTCCTAGATTTGGGGCTCGTTCCTTCCCACTCTTACTATTCTCCGAAACCCTAAACTGGTTCATTCCATTGTTATTTCACTGTTTTTCTTGCGGGGTTTGCGGTTTCGCGAAATGAGGGTTTGCTCTATTCACTTTGCTGGGGTTTCGTTTCATTGTGCCTGGGAAACTCTGCACGGTTTACACTTGCATTTTCTGTTGAAGCCTCCTATCCCGTGCTTGGTTTTGAGGCTCTAGGTCTGGAACCCTTGGTATTGGTCTCTGTTTGTCAGTTTCGCTCGGTTCTAGTTATGTTTCGAGTTGCAACTTTGGTTATACACGGCTGTACTCTATGTGCTTGCTTCACAATTTGACTGTTTATTTGGTTCTTTTTTGACACGGGTTGCGGTTGTGGAGCGGCTCAGCTTTCGCTGTCACTCGGCGGTCATATGAAAGGCAAGCCCTATCTCCATGCTGGTTGTTTCTGCTTTGCTTTCCTCCATTGCTGACAATCTCTACTCCTTGTGGGCAGCGAGCACCTCTGTGGCCGTAACCTTAATCTGGGGCTTCTCTTCTGGTTCGCACGGGCTCGGCTCTCCCTCGGTGAGTTTCTTAAATACCATGTCCTCTGCTTTTGGTTGTGTTTTGTAGCTATGGTTTCATTCTTCAGTTGTAATGGCCTACTTGTTGGCCAATGCAGGTGAGCGACGAGCTTCATTCGTCGTCCTCTTGTCTCATCTCCTACACCTGAACCGGGTAGGGTCGCTCCTTGGTGTTTTTCCTGTTTGACTGTTTGAGGGTTTTTATATTCATAGGGTTTACGAGTCTATCATCGTAGTTTGGTCTCGGCTCTGTGGTTTCTCGGCCTTGCTGTGCCCTGGCCTCATTGTGCCTATAACTTTACTGTATATTTTTTTATGGCTCTGCTATTGTAACCATGGTTGTATTAATACGGTCCTGTGATGACCTCGCGGTGGTTTATAGTTTTGTCAACTCTGTCTAATTTGCTGGTCTCTGAACAATGAATTGTGGATGCTCGACTTCGACATATATATATTTATTTATACAGTAGTTTCGTTTGTTAAAATTTTCAAAAGGAAATGGTTATGCGTTCGTTTCTGTACCTGTAGCTTTGTTTTCTTGGGTATTTCTTCGACAATAGCTTTCTCGTTCCTTTCACAAGCTCGCTCTGTTTGTGCTGCTAGCTTGTTGGGTTGCTCTCCTCACTTCAGTGCTTACTGTTCACTTGTCTGTCTTCATTATGCTTATGGAAAAGAAAATGAATTAATTGTACTCTGTAGGAAAGATGCTAAAGCTGTAATATGAATGGATTCAGATGTCTTTGTTCTTCAGAATTCTTCTGTGAATTTTCTTCATTCAATTCTATGATGGTCAAAAGATTACAATAGTCGTTTCCTCTTTTTGTTTTGTAGAGAACAGTAGATAGTTAGCAAACTGCCAGTAGTCACATTAAGTGGTTACATTAAGTAGTTTCTGAATAACTGTCTTTTCTTGTTTTGTAAACTAAAAGCAAATTTAAAAAAAGAAAAAAAAAAACACGTAAGAAAAACACTAACACTGGCTGAGACATCCATTCCTAGAAATGTAAATGAAGATGAAAACTAATGAAACTCAAACTATTAGAAGAGACAAACTCCCAGCCATGACCTCCCTGAGCTGGATGCTCCTGCATCAGCATGCTAAATGGGTTGAGTTCATGCAAAGTTTTACTTTTTTTGTTAAAACATATCCGTGGGAATGCTAACAATATTGTAGATGCTTTGAGCAGGAGGTGCTTGGTTTACAAAAATTCTAAGTGGGTAATTTTGGGATTCGAACATCTCAAGGAAATGTACAAAGAGGACCCATAACTTAGAGAAGCTTATGAAGACTTCAAGAATCTAGTGGTGAGGGATATAACTCCTTGGATTGAATGTATGATTCAGGAAGGACTAATATTCAAGGGAAACCAATTGTAGATTCGAAAATTCGCAATGAGATACAACTTATTGAAAGAAAATCACAATGGAGGATTAGTTGGACATTTTGAATATGATAAAACTTATGTTCAACTAAGTTGTTTTTATTTTTGGCGAGGTATGAGATTTGATGTTAAAAATTATGTGGATAATTGTAAAAATTTTCAATATTCTAAGGGGAAGCAACAAAATGCTAGTTTATATCAGCCATTACCCATCCCAAGTAGGCTATGGGATGCTATAAACACATATTTTGTTTTAGGTCTATCTAGAACTCAAAAGGAAATGATTTGATCTTTGTAGTTGTAGACATAGTTCCCAAACTGGCACACTTACCTGATATAAGACTAGTAATGCCACTCATATTGAAAATTTGTTTTTCAAGGAAATTGTGAGATTACATGGACTACATAGAAGCATTGTTTGAGACATGGACATACAATTTGTTGGGAATTTCTAGAGGACATTATGGAAAAAGCTTAGAACAAATATTTCTTTCAGTTCAACTTATCACCCTAAAACAAATGGGTATATTGAAGTAGTAAATGGGAGCTTGGGAAATTTTTTGAGGTGTTTGGTAAGTGAGCATAGAAGATAGTGGAGCCAAGTTCTTCTACAATCTAAATTTGCTTACAATGATTGACACAACAGAAGTACATGAAAGAGCTCATTTTAGATAGTGTATGGTATGTACCCAAGGGGCATTTTTAAAATTATAGATCAAGGAAAAGAAGAAATAAGGAGTGCAAGAATAGAGGAGTTTACTACAACGATGCAAATGTTACATGAGAAAATTAAGGAGAAGCTACAATGCAACACTCAAAGGTACAGATAGAGGGAAGATCTAAAGAGGAGAGAAGTTAATTTTGAAGTTGATGGTTTTAACGCATCTAGGAAAACAAATGCTTCCTAAAAATGAATATAATAAATTGTAATTAAATAAGATAGCCCCCTACAAGATCATAAGAAAATTTTCAGCTAATGCTTATGAACTTTAACTACCACCTGATATTGGTATTTCAACGATATTCAATGTTGCATATTTTTACCCTTACAAAGAACCTAAAATCAAGAAGGAGGATGATCAAGAGAAGGTTCAGTGGGAAACTTAGTTACCTACAACCATGTAATTACAAAAGGAAAAGATCCTTGACAAGGAGGTTTGTCAAAATAACTAGAAAGAAGGACTAATATGAGTATTTGGTTAAGTGGAAAGATCTCCCTACAAAAGATGCAACTTGGATGAGTATTGCAGAGGTCAAGAAGCATGGAAAGATAGTTGAAGACCTCATGGGCAGGATCCCATCAAACCCTTTTGTTCTCTAGGAGTCTGATGTAGGAGCATCAAGGCGAAGCAAATTATCATTTCTATAAAGTTGATTACTTTTCTCTTTGTAATTATTGCAATCATGATATATATATATACAGATATGAAGTTGTGTTCTTTAGGTTGTTAAGATGAAATGTCCTTATGGGATATATGCACATATTTTGTTTAATGAGGTGGCATTCAGTCTTCTAGAATGAGGACAGCTGCAAGAATCTCTGAGGGCTCTTAGTTACAACTCCACTTTATATTGAGGAAATATATATATATATATATAGGGATGAGAGATATAAAAGAAAGGGATATCTAATGTTTAGAGAGCTCTCTTAGGCTTGTGTAATATCACCCTAATTATGTAATTGCCTCCAATATGAATCATTAAAAAAATACATTTATGTGTTTACTTTTTGATCACATGTGTTAGCTTTTGTTACGTTAAATCTTGTAAAAACCAATGATGATAGAAATATGTGTTAATTGAACTATAAGTAAATGAAAAATGTCGAGAAGAACTGTTGAGAGATTGAGAGAGGGCAAAGTCGAAAATGATTAGGAATTTCCTTATGGCTAAAAACTAGCTTCTTTGGGCACATGCTAAAAGACCTGAAAGTGTCAAAACATATTCGAAACGTGCTTTCATGCAGTGAAGATGAAATATATAGACGATTTTTAGCGAGGGTGAAGTATAGTCGTGGACACACCCCCGTCCTCCACCCATCTTTGTTAATTGGTTATCGGATAGAGGGCCCCCATATTCAACTAGGCCAGTGGATCGACGAGCCATTGGGATCACATCACATCCCTGCTATCCAACGTGAACATCTTTAAAGTGGGTTCCATAATGTGATTTTTGATAGTGACCTCCCCCCCTTTATTAAGTCTTGTTAATCTAGAAGGGCCCCACAGTGGTAATGGATCGTTAGATTAGATCGCATTGCCTTCGCGTTGTTATAAACAAATCGACAATTAATGTAGGCAACGTTGCCCAAAGAGTTGGGTCTTGTGGAATATGTATAGGACCGTGGACCACCTAGTAAGTGAACCACAAGGAGATAAGAAAGGTTTCTGCTACATCAATTACACATTTATGGGAGAGGATATTATCGCTCAACTCATATTATAATATGCACCTAAATTTATAGTTATCTTATGGAGTGACTTAATAAGTGGACAAAATCAACTTTAACGTGAACACTTTTTTTAGTTGAGGAAAACTTTTAATTAACAAACTTCAATTTAATAAATTTATCACTAATTTATAGGAGAGGAGATTATCACTTAATCAACATTCTAATATGCACCAAATTTTATAATTATCTTATGGAGTTACTTAAAAGGTGGACAAAAAAACCTTTAAGATGAATGTTTTTTAATTAGAGGTGAAATTTTAATTAACAAAATTCAACTTAAAAATATATTACTCATTAATGGTAGAGGAGATTATAACTCAATTCACATTCTAATATGCACCTAAATTTATAATTATCTTATGGAGTGACTTAATAAGTGGACAAACTCAACCTTTAAGGTGAATAATTTTTTTAATGAGAGTGAAATTTTAATTAACAAAATTCAACCTAGAAATATGTTTCTCATTTATGGGGGAGGAGATTATCCCTCGATTCACATTCTAAAATGTTCCTAAATTTATAATTATCTTACGGAGTGATTTAATAAGCGGACAAAAGTCAACCTTTTAAGGTGAAATGATTTTTTAATCGAGGAAATGCTTTTATTAACAAACTTGAACCACCTTTAAGGTGAAAGTTTTTTTAATCGAAGAAATGTTTTAATTAACAAACTTCAACTTAGAAATATGTTACTCGGTTATAAGAGAGGAGATTATCGCTGAAGTCACATTCTCATATGCACCTAAATTTATAATTATTTTATGGAGTAACTTAATAAGTGGAGAAAATGAACCTTTAAGGTGAATGCTTTTTTAAATGGATACAAAGTTTTAATTAACGAAATTCCAAGGGGAAGCAACAAAATGTTGGTTTATATAAGCCATTACCCATACTTAGTCGATTGTGGGATGCTATAAGAATGGATTTCGATTTAGGTCTACCTCGAAATTAGAAAGGAAATGATTTTACCTTTGTAGTTGTGGAGAAATTTCCTAAAATGGTACACTTTATACCCTATTATAAGACTAATGATGCCATTCATATTGAAAAATTATTTTTCAATGAAATTGTGAGATTACTTGGACTGCTCAAAAGTATGATTTCATAAATGGACAAAATTTGTTGGAAATTTCTAGAGGACATTATGGAAAAAGATTGGAACTAATCTTTCTTTTAGTTCATCATATCACGTTCAAACGAATGGGCAAACTGAAGTAGTAAACAAGAGCTTGGGAAATTTACTTAGGTGTTTGGTAAGTGAGCATAAACAAGATCCCATTTCATATAGTGTATGATATGCCACCCGAGGGACATTTATGAACTTAGAGATTTGGGAAAAGAAGAAGGAAGGAGTGCAAGTACAAAGGAGTTGTCTACAACCATGCAAACATTACATGAGCAAATAAAGGAGAAACTAAAATGCAACAATAAAAGGTACTAACAGAGGGTGGATCTAAAGAGGTGATCCAAATTGGATCCATCAAGAACTATCAAAGAACCACGACTGTATCAGGTCGGGACAAATCTCTAAAAATTCCAAAACAACGATAAAAAACACCCTGAACCAGTGGCAATGGCAACTAGCGTGGAACGACGAGGACCTTGTTTAAAGCGTGCTGACCGAGGCCCTTGGAGACTGCGCGGGAGGTTGAATTAGCCCCTGGGAGGCCCAGATCACGAAACAGAGGTGGATTTAATCACACATCGCTGGGCGAACAGGGCCATAATGGGGGAAGCCCGAGCACACGGATGCATGGTGAGCCGGAGAACCGCAGGCGAAAAGGCAAAAGCGCCAAAAGGAAAAAGGTGGGACCTGCACTCTGGAAACCGGTGGTATTAATCGAGGCGCCCTCAAATGGTAAACAGTTTTGGACGAGAGCGGAGCGATCCCACTCAACGATAAACGCGTGGCAAGCGGAGGTGAGAGAAAACCGCCATTGATCGCGCGTTATCGGTCGAGCAAGTCAACCGCGTGGGACGTGCGTATGGCATTGGATCTAGAGGACCCCAGATCGGACGACTGAGATCAAACCCAATGGAGGAAGCGGAATCGACGAAGGATTACGCCGCGATTTGTGAAGATTTGGAATCCTTTTGACCGCCACAATGGAGGAAGAATGCATCCACAACGTAACTGAAGAAATGAACCAATGAAGCAGGCTAGCGCCATTTAGAGGAGGATACGTGGCTACTCCCTGAGTGTTCACACTGACGCCGAACAGGGAACTCCAAGCGCAGCTGCAGAAGGTGAATTGACAGTGACGGAAGAGGAACTGAACCGACATGAGTTCGAATGGCTAAAAACCATGAACAACGAAACATAATACACAGTGAAGTCTGAGAGACGAGGAAAGACCAGAATCCTGAGAGGAGGATGGAATACACAGAGAAGAAGGCAGTAAAGCAAGAGAAAAGCAGGAAGGGACAGAGGGCCGAGCTGACCAGCGGCAGCATTGAACACCAGAGGTTTGAGGAATTCGAGCCACCCCATAGAGGATCTGTCCGAGCTAAGCACCACATTGGGCTCTTGCCACTATAGACCAGAAGGTCACAGAGCTGGTAGGAAGAAGAAGAGTCTGTGTACTCCAGTGGCTTGGGGAATCCAAGAACCACCTTGCCAAGCATACCTGCTTCAGGAGGACTCACATTGAGTCCCTGCATTGTAATTCTCTGCTTAAAGGCACAATAAAACAAGGCCACCACTGAAAGATGGACCAGAGATGTAGCCCTGGAGAATAGGGTGAACTCCTTATTCAAAATTGTTTGTGTCTTTTTCTTTGCTTATTATATTTCTTTGTTGTCTTTTCATTTTATTGTTTGTTTATTGGCAATCTAATCGATCCGTTGCTTCAATAACACAGAACACACACACCAGCACATGAGTCTGTAATACCTTTAAAAAATAAATATTTAATTGATGTCACTCATAGGGTGAATATCAGATCAAGTGGTATCGAGCTTTAGGTTGTAAGGTTAGACAAGCTTGTGTTGGTTTAGCTATGAATGCTCACAAGATCAAAGCTCAAATTAGGAGAAGGAGAGTTGGTCGAAACTAATCCTGAAATATGGAGAGTCTATCCTCGGAAATCAATGTCAGAGGAAGGTTCTATGGGGCCAGACCCTCAATTCATAGAGAGTTTCCTAGCTATAAAGTCTATGGTAGAAGAAATGTATAGGGACTTTAGAAAGCACAAGGATGAGGATTCATCAAGTTCTAAATAAGATAAAGAAGAAGATGAGTCTCATGACCACTCAAAAGGAAAAGGAAAAGAGGAAAGCTTTCTCACACCTCCTGATAGCCCTGTGCATAATCAGAAAGCATCTTTGATTAAGCTAGATGTTAAATTTGATTTGCCTATATATGATGGAGAGCTAAATGCTGAGAAGTTGGACAATTGGATTAGACAAATTGATGTGTATTGTAGAGTGCAAAACAACAACTCAGACAAGAGTAAAATTCAGCTGGCAAGACTATGCCTAGGAGGCACTACCTTGGTCTAGTGGGAAGGCAGAACCCAAGCTAATATGAAGAAACATGGCAAGACCATCTCTGTCTGGAGTGAATTTGTTTCTGTAATCAAGAAGCAGTTCTATCCATTGGCCTACATGCAACAAACCATGATGAGTTGGAAAACTCTTCAGCAGTTGAAAGGGAAAAGTGTGCAAGGGTATACTCAAGAATTCAGAAAGAGAGCATTGATGTTGGGTATCTCATTAGACTCACCAGAGACTCTTTTGAAGTACATTGGTGGTCTACACAACTACATGAGGCATACAATCCTCATGTTTAATCCCACTAGTATAGATGAGGTATCTGTGCAAGCTACTCATCTAGAAGCTAGAGGAAAGAATGGAAATCCAGAAGTTGGGGGACCATCCCAATCCACTGTAAGCAAGAGCAAGGAGAAAAGAAAGCAGAAGTGGAAAGAAAGGAAGGCTAACACTACACAGAAAGGCAAAGCCTCATGCACTCACTATAAAAAGGAGGGGCATGATGATGAGCACTATTGGATTCTGCATCCAGAGCTGAGACCTAAGAAGTCCGAGGGCAAGAAGAAGAAGACTGTTGCAGCTATTCAGAAAGATTTGGGGTCAGACTCGGGAGATGAAACAATCATTGCAGCCACAGGTATAGAAGGTAAGAATTCTGAAGCATATACTAGTATCTCTGCTCAAACTATTATTGATGAAGAACATGAGAGAAAAAGACATGAACTTTTCCATATTCGAGTTGTTTCCAAATATCAAAAGATTGATACTTTGTTTGATAGTGGCTCACATGTAAATCTAATTTCTGAAGCAATTGTAAAGAAATTGGGATTAGCAACTACACTTCATAAGAAACCATACCCATTAGGATGGTTGAATGATAAAGCACAACTACAAGTGACTAGACAGTGCAAACTCAAGTTTTCTTTTGGGTCAACATTTGTAGATGAGGTGGAGTTAGACATAATTCCTTTGGATATATGTGGAATTGTTTTAGGAAGTCCTTACTTGTATGATAGAAAGGCTTTTTTCTATAGAGCTGAAAACAAGTATCTGCTTGTTAAAGATGGAATCAAATACTTTTTAAGAGCTCATAAGCTCAAGAATAATTATACTCTCATAAACTTAGGGCAAATGAAAAGAATGATAAATTCATGCAAACAATTCTTACTAATGGTTGTAAAGGAAAAGAAACCTGATAGAACCAATATATTTGAGGGTTGTAATGCTTGGCAACAAGCTGATATAGAAAACATTGTTTCAGAGTATGATGTCCTGTTTCAGGAACCTAAAGGTCTCCCACCCAAAAAGGAAATAGTACGTGATATTATTTTGCAGCAAGATGTTCCATTGCCTAACATTGGGATGTACAGGTTGTCTGCTTTAGAGAATGTCGAAATCAAGAAGCAGGTGTAGGAGTTGCTCGAGAAAGGGTTCATCAGGCCTAGCACATCGCCATGTGGGTCACCAATCGTTTTGGTGAGAAAGAAAGATGGCTCGTGGAGAATGTGCATTGATTACCGAGCACTGAATAAGATAACAATAAAAAATCGTTATCCCCTTCCTCGCATAGATGATCTTTTAGATCAATTGAAGGAAGCTGTTTATTTCACCAAGCTAGATTTGCACAGTGGATACCATCAGGTCAGAGTTGTAGAGCAAGATGCATGGAAGACTACTTTCAAAACAAAGCAGGGATTGTATGAATGGCTGGTTATGCCTTTTGGCTTAACTAATGCTCCTGCTACTTTCATGAGATTAATGAATGATGTACTCAGACCTTTTCTTGATGATTTTGTTATTGTGTACCTGGATGACATTATGATTTTTAGTAAAACGTGGGAAGAACACTTAAAGCATGTTAAGCAGACATTAGATGTTTCGAAAAGAGAAAAAATTATGTTAAACTCTCAAAATGTGAATTTGGCAAAACATCTCTAAATTATTTGGGTCATATAGTAGGGGGTGGTGAATTGAAAATAGATCCCTCTAAAGTGGCAGTCATTGTAAACTGGCCTAAACCCAAGTCTGCTACAGAAGTGAGAAGCTTCTTAGGAGAAACACAATATTGGAGGAAGTTCATTTCTAACTTTTCCTCAATTTCAGCTCCCTTACATGCTTTAATAGGATAGAACAAGGTGTTTCAGTGGGGAGGCAAACATCAGAAAGCCTTCAACACCTTGAAAGAAAAGATTAGTACAACACCTGTACTAGCACTGCCAGATCTGTAAAGACCATTTGAGATCCAAACTGATGCCAATGACTATGCCATGGGAGCAGTGTTGACACAACATGGTAAACCCATATGTTATCATTCTGAGACTTAATTCTACAGTAGTAAACTATCCTACATATGATAAAGAATTGTATGCATTAGTTCAGAGTGTGAAAAAGTGGAAACATTATTTAATGGACAAAGAGACAATAACACATATTGATCATCAACCACTTCAATATCTACACTCCCAAACTAAGTTACAACAATCAAGACATTACAGATGGATGGGTTTTCTACAACAGTTTCATTTAGTCATCAGATATAAAAAGGGCATACACAACAAGGTTGCAGACATGTTATCTAAACCTATTATAAATGCATCTACCATACTTAAGCATAATTCAGTGCTACATGAAAGCTACATTGAACAATATGCTCAAGATATGGACTTTAAAGATGTATATGCAACTTTGAGTCAAGGCAAAAGAGTAGAAGAATTGGACTATCATGTGAAGGACCGACTCTTGTATCATTGTGGGAAACTCTGCATTCCACAAACTGAGAGAGTAAAGATAATTAGGGAAGCACACACTTCTCTGATATCAGGTCACTTTGGGGTAAGTAAAATAGTTGCACAGCTGCAAAGGTTTTGTTATTGGCCAAAAATGAATGACACAGTTTCTAGATATGTAAGAGGGTGCGCTATGTGTGCTAAAAGCAAGCCCAACAATAGAAAACTAGGCTTGTACACTCCTTTACCAGTTCCTTCTCACCCTTGGGAAAGTGTTTCCATGGATTTCGTTGGAGGACTGCCTAAATCTAGTAAAGGTCATGATTATCTATATGTGGTTGTGGATCGGTTCAGAAAAATGTGTATTTTGATACCTTGTAATAAACAAATTACATTTGAACAAACTGCAAAATTATTCTTTGAACATGTATGGGTTCATTTTGGATTACCCACTTTTATTATATCTGATCGAGACATCTGATTGTGGGGAAGTTTTGGTCAAGTCTGTGGGAACTGATGGACACCAAACTGAAGAAAAGCACAACTTTTCATCCACAAATAGACGGCCAGACAGAAGTATTTAACAAGACAGTGATCCAATTACTGAGAGGATATTGCAGCAAACATCCTAAGCTTTGGGATGAACACTTGTGTTATGTGCAACATGCTTACAACAGAGAAAAACACTCTTCTACATAGAGATCTCCTTTTGAGACCTGTTTGGGTTTCACACCAAGGTATCCTTTGGATTGTGTCTTTGGTAAAGATACCATGGTTGATGGACACAATGATGTGGACAGGGCAACTAGGTTCATTGAACAGATCTAGGAGATCCATCAGGTAGTACAGGAACAGCTGGAAAAGAGCCAAGCCAAATACAAGGCTAGGCATGAAAAGCATCAGATGGAGCATAGTTTTCAAGTTGGTGACCAGGTCTGGATGTATATTAGCAAGGACAGGATGCAAGGTGAAGGTAAAAAGCTAAAGCCCATCAGGTATGGACCCTTTATGATACTTTAGAAGAGTGGTGAAAATGCTTTTCGCCTTGATCTACCAGCTTACATGCACAACTACTCAGTCGTAAATGCAGATTGCTTGAGATTGTTTGAACGTTCAATGATTGAAGACCCTGAAGAGCAGAGTCAATTTCCTTCTATTGATGACCTGCTACCTGAGTATCTTAATGAATTGCAGGAAGACACAGTCTTGGACAGGAAGGTGAGGAAAACGTGCAGAGGAGATGTTGAGTACCTCAGAATTGGACTCAAAGGTTTGAAGCCAAGCAGTGAAAAGTGGATTAAGATTGGGCAAGTGAGAAAGCAATACCCTCACTTAGTCAATGCTTGAAAGAAAACCAACTTTTGGTGGTCCAAAAGCTTTTCAGTGGGAAGGCCGTGATCCGAATTGGATCCATCAAGAACTGTCAAAGAACCATGACTGTATCAGGTCGGACAAATCTCTAAAAATTCCAAAACATCGATCAAAAACACCCTGAACCAGTGGCACTGGCAGCCAACGTGGAATGACGAGGACCTCGGTCAAAGCGCACTGACCGAGGCCCATGGAGACTGCACGGGAGGTCGAATTAGCTGTTGGGAGGCTCAGATCAAGAAATAGAGGTGGATTATGCATCGCTGGGCGAACAGGGCCATAATGGGGGAAGCCCGAGCACACGGACGCATGGTGAGCCAGAGAACCGCGGGCGAAAAGGCAAAAGTGCCAAAAGGACAAAGGCGGGACCCGTGCTCTGGAAACCGACAGTATTGATCACGACACCCTCAAATGGTAAACGGTTTTGGATGAGAGCGGAGCGATCCCACTCAACAATCGACGCGTGGCAAGTGGAGGTGAGAGAAAACCGCCGTTGATCACGCGTTATTGGTCGAGCAAGTCAACCGCACGGGACGTGCGTATGGCATTGGATCTGGAGGACCCCAGATCGGACGACTGAGATAAAACCTGATGGAGGAAGCGGAATCGACGAAGGATTACACCGCGATTTATGAATATTTGGAATCCATTTGATCGCCAGAGTGGAGGAAGAACGCATCCATGACGTAATTGAAGAAATGAACTGACGAAGCAGGCTAGCGCCTTTTAGAGGAGGACACGTGGCTACTTCCTGAGTGTTCATGCTGACGCTGAACACGGAACTCTAAGTGCAGCTGCAGAAGGTGAATTGACAGTGGTGGAAGAGGAACCTAACTGGCATGAGTTCGAATAGCTAAAAACCATGAACAGCGAAACAAAATACATAGTGAAGTCTGAGAGACGAGGAAAGACCAGAATCCCGAGAGGATGACGAAATACACAGAGAAGAAGGCAATAAAGTAAGAGAAAAGCAGGAAGGGATAGAGGGCCGAGCTGACCAGCGGCAGCATCGAACACCAGAGGCTTGAAGAATTCGAGCCATCCCATAGAGGATTTATCCGGGCTGAGCACCACATTGGGCTCTTGCCACTGTAGACCAGAAGGTCACAGAGCTGGTAGGAAGAAGAAGATTTTGTGCTCCAGTGGCTTGGGGAATCCAAGAACCACCCTGCCAAGCATACTTGCTTCAGGAGAACTCACATTGAGTCCCTGCATTGTAATTCTCTGCTTAAAGGCACAATAAAACAAGGCCACCACTGAAAGCTGGACCGGAGATGTAGCCCTGGAGAATAGGGTGAACTCCTTATTAAAAATTGTTTGTGTCTTTGTCTTTGCTTACTGTATTTCTTTGTTGTCTTTCCATTTTATTATCTGTGTATTGGAAATCTGATCGATCCGTTGCTTCAATAACACAGAACACACACACCAACACATGAGTCTGTAATACCTTTAAATAATAAATCTTTAACTGATGTCACTCATAGGGTGAATATCAGATCAAGAGGAGAGAAGTTAATTTTGAAGTTGTTGGTTTTGGGACATCTAAGAAAAGAGAGGTTTCCTAAGAATGAACATAATAAATTCTACTTACAGAAAATAGGTCCATGCAATATCGTAAGAAAATTTTTAGCTAATGCATATGAACTTGAACTACCACTTGATATTGGGATTTCATCAACATTCAATGTTGCAAATTTTTACCCTTACAAAGAACCTGAAGTCGACAAGGAGGATGATCAAGAGAAGGTTCAGTGGGAAATTTAGCTACCTATAGCCAAGAAATTACAGAAGGAAAAGATCCTTGACCAGAAGGTTGTCAAAAGAACTAGAAAGAAGGACTAATATGAGTATTTAGTTAAGTGGAAATACCTCCCTACAGAAGATGCAACTTGGATGAGTACTGTAAAATACAAAAGCATGGAAAGACAATTGAAGACCTCATGTGAAGGATCCCAGAACCCCTTTTGTTTAGTGGGAGTCAGATGCAGGAGCATTATGGCAAAGTAAATTTTTCTTTCTAAATAGTTGATTTCTTTTATCTTTGTAATTATAGCAGATATGATATATAGAGGAATTTGTGTTCATTAGGTTGTTAAACTGAAGTGTCCTTATGGGACATATGTACATATTTTGTTTAATGAGGTGGCATTCAGTCTTCTAGAATGAGGACCACTATAGGAATCTCTGAGGGTTGTTAGTTACAACTCCATTTTGTCTCAAGGACATATTTTTTGTTTAGGGATGAGTAATATAAAATAAAGGGAGATCTAATGTTTAGAGAGCTCTCTTAGGACTGTGTAATTTCACCCTACTTATGTAATTTCCTGCAATACAAATTATAAGAAAAAAAAGTGTGCTTACTGTTTTATCGCATGTCTTATCCCGTGTTACATTAATTCTTATAAACAACGAAAAATATTGAAATCTGTGTTAATTGAATTATATGTAAATGAACAATGTCGAGAAGAATTGTTGAGAGATTGAGAGAGGGTGGAGTCGAAAATGATTAGGAAGTTCCTTATGGGTGAAACCCAACTTCTTTGGGTGCATGCTAAAATACCTCTGCTGTGAAAGTGTCAGAATGGATCTCAAAGGTGGTTTCACGCAGTGAAGAGGAAATATGTCGACAGTTTTGGGTAAGGGCATAGTTTGGTTGTGGACACACCACCCTCAATTAAAATGTGATAGGATAGAGGGCCTCGCGGTGAACTAGGCCCGTGGATGGACGAACCATTTGGATTGTGTCACATCCTTGGTGTCCAATGTGAACACACTTTAAAGCAAACTCCACAACATGATTTTCTGTGTATTAATATGAATCTGTGTTAGAGTGGTCCAAAAGACATGGATCAAGCAAGACCTAATCTTAGCCATTGATTAGGGACTTAATCTCGATCGTGTATATGTCAACAGGAAAAGTATAAGAGGAGGCTTGAGGGTCACTTGGAGAACACACCAAAGTCATCAGTCATTCTATTCTCTAGAGCAGGGTTTGCTAAGAGAGATAGAATCAGTGATCGGGAGAGCCAGAGGGGTCCTGCAATGACCGTGGACTATTAGATTGGATCACCTTGCATTCATGTCACTGGAAACAAATCTACAATTAACGTAGGCAAAGTTTCCCAAAGGGTCATGTCTTGTGGAATATGTATAGGATTTTGGATCACCTAGTAAGTGCTAAGGTGCCACAAGGAGAGCAAAAGGTTTCACTGCATCAGTTACTCAATTATGGGAGAGGAGATTATTGCCCAACTCATATTAAAATATGCACCAAAATTTGTAGTTATCTTATGGAGTGACTTAATAAGTGGATAAAATCAATTTTAAGGTGAATATTTTTTTTAGTCGAGGAAAACAAGTAATTAACAAGCTTCAATTTGTTAGATGATCCAAAAATACTATCTTATCATAGGTTATAAAATTAGAATAAAATAATTTAAGATATTAAATTAATAATTATTATTCTAGAATGTTTAATTATTTAGAATTAGTATATTGTTGTAACTAGATATGACTCTCCAAATGTGTCGTATCTTAGGCTATATTTTAGGAGATTTGTTAGCTAGTTGGTTTGAATAACATTTATTGTAAATTGACACTTGTTATTTAATAAGTGATCCATAATTAGGGGTAGTTAGGACATGGAGCTTATAAATAGCTCATTGCAAGTGTGTTTTGATGTTTGGGTGTAAACTCTTGCAAATCAATTATGTAATTATTTTTTCTAATTAATAAAATTACATGTCTGAGGACACTTCTGCCATTATTGTGGTATCAGAGCTTCAGTAATGTTGCAGTGGATGTGAAGGGGAGATTCCAACTCTACAAGTTTTTGGAAAACTCTATTAAATTGCTCAGCGTATGATTGGTATGGAATTTGTCCAGTTTTTTGTTTTAAAAGAACATAAATTTTATTATTGATTTTAGATTTGTAAATTCTAAAATCATTTTTATTATCAAAATATGAAAATCTGTTTTGGTTTCTGATCTTCTTGGAGAAGTTCTTCAATCCTTGGTGTAATTTGAGCACTGATTGAGCTATAAAGCTGGGTCATCATTTCATCCTCAGCTTTCTGAACTTGACAAAGCACCGCAACCTTTGAGAACATATGCAGCAAGACTATTCAAAACCGCTTCTACATAACCGCGAACAATATTTTGGATTTGGATGCCAGATTGACTTCTTTTTTTATGTGTAATCCGTACACAACAACCTCACGTTGCATCGCTTGTTGTAGCTGAAAATAGTAACGTAGTCTGATTGATTTCTATTTCAGAGAGCAGATCATGGAACGCAAAGCTTGATTTTCTCTGCGGCTTGTAGGGTGAATCGTCATGTTTTTATTCACAAAGGCTAAGATGAAATGAGCTATTGTAGAGGAAAGCGGAGTTTGTATCTTCAATTTGTTGTAAAAAATTTAAGAATATGCTTGTAACTTCATGCTTTTGAGTCATCATTTCAAATTGTTTGCAAACTGCAATTTATTGCTGCGAATTCCTTCAAAGGCTCTGAACGCTTTCCGTATCTCTAAATGTATTGCTATTTGATGTGTAAAAACCCCACCCATTCTTGCCGCGGAGCTTGAGGTAATTTAACTGTTTATCGCCATCGAAAACAACAGATGAAGGAAGAGGAGTCGAAGCTTATTGGATTCGATATCGCCATGGTATTACCTTGTAAGTAGCCGTGATGTCACACAGAATGCCCTAATATTCTTTATCAGAGATATTATGCTTGGACAATAAGATTCAGAGTTGTCATTTCCTCGAACCTGTATAGTATGGTCAGAATTTTATTCTTCAACAAATTCAGATTTGTAGATTTGGACTCAGCAAACAAACTTGGATCTTGAATAGAACAGTTTGGCCTTGCTGAAAAATGAAAAACCAACGGTGAGGAACATTTAAAAAGTTTGGAGAGAATTAATTTAATAAAATTATATGTTTTAGTGTTTCCTTATGTAGCCAGCCAGTGTGAAGCCAGAGTGAAGTACTCAGCATGAGCTAGCCCGCGTAAGCCAGCCAGCGTGAGAAAGAAGCCTGCCAGCAAGAAGCCAGCAGAAGCCATCCTAAGCCAGCAAGAAGCTAGCCTGCAGCCAGTGTGGAGGACAACCTGGAACAAAAAAAACAAAAATTCAGCCTCTTAAAGTGTTTTTTATTTGAAAGTTTATAGCTGAATTGAAATTTGAAGAAATGAGAAATATTTTTTTAATTTTGTAATGTTAATGGAGTGATAAGGATTATTTATTTATTTTTATTTATTTTTCCATTGTTTGTAATTTTGTGGAGAAATAAGGAATATTGTATTTTGGAGTAATAAGGGGATTATTTTTGAAGGGATAAGTGTAACTCAAAGTAATTTTACTTTGAGGGGGGTAACTTTTTTTACCAAGTTTTGCAAGAGCATCATTGTAAAAGTCAAATTTTGAAAGTTACCTTGTAATTTTTTGAGAAATTGACTAGAGCCAAGTGCAAAGCTCAGTCATTTTTCTCCTGCTTCAACGACTATATGAGGGTCAAGGCCAAGCCCTGATAGATCGTGTTTTTTGCGTGGTGTTTTGTGTTGTCCATCTTGTCATTTCTGTTCTGATTCTTGGTGCGAATCTTCAACGCTACAATGTCTAAGTTGATTAATTTGTTTTCTGATTCCGACAAACTTGAAGGCACAAAATCTTATAAAACATGGCATTTTCTCATCGAAAGCACTCTCATTTACAATGAATTATGGCAGGGTATATGTGATGGAGATGTTAAGCCGAATAAACCCACAGATGCAGCTGCACTAGCAAAATGGGAAGTTAAGAATGCCAAAGCCTTAGCTCTTATTAAATCTTCTGTGAATGATGAAATGTATGTCCATATAGAAAATGCCACAGATGCATGGTCTGCTTTGAAAACTTTTAAAGACCTCTTTGATACTTAGCCTGAATCAAAGAAAGTTGATTTACAATTAAAATTGTTACAACAAAAATTTACTGAAGGAGTGATGTACTTGAATATATCTCAAGACTTAAGAATATTAGGCAAGAAATCATTAATGTTGGTTTTCTAGCAATTGATGATAGATTTATGGTCACAATTGTAATTGCTGGACTTCCTTCTTCCTACACGCATTTTTTGGAGACTCTACAATTAACTGGGAAATTAGAGAAACTAAAGTTTGATGAACTTTGCGAAATGTTGACTCAACATGATAAAACTTTTGGGAAGAAGAAGAAAGTTGGTGAAGATGTTTTTCTCACAGAGGCCAGCACTAGTAAATCATTAGTAGACAGTTCTCGAGGCAGAGGCAGAGGCAATCATAATCAAGCAGCACATAATGTACAAAGTCGAGGTCGAAGCCAAAGCGGAGGAAACAACTTTAATAGAGGCAACAGTTCAGGAAGGGATAATTTTCAAGGTAGAGGAAACAACCAAGGAAGAGGCAATTTTCAAGGACAAGGAAATAATAATCAAGGTAGAGGACAATCTCAACATAGAAGTCAAAGCAGAGGCAGAGGACAATCTTCAGGAGGAGGAAGAGACTTAAGTCAAATTGTGTGTCAAAGATGTAACAAAGTTGGCCATTATGCTGAAGATTGTCGAACTTCACTTAATAAAATTCCCAAGTTTCAGCAGCATTCAGCGCAATTTGCAAATGATCAAGATGATGATAACTCAGAATATGTTTTTACTTCCTCGCCAGCATCACAACTTTCATCCCATCTTAGAAGTGACTATGAAGATGCCTGGATCTTGGATTCAGGGGGAACTCAACACATGACTTGTCGATGTGATTTTTTTTGGAATTTTCAAGATTGCCAAATTAATTCCATTTTTCTTGCTGATGATACAAAACATACTCCTTATGGAAAAGGAGCAGTTAAAGTTTTTCTCCCTGGAATTGGAGAAAAATGATTTCCAATGTATGGTATGTACCAAGTTTTAAGAAAAATTTGCTCTCTTTAGTCACGATTCAACAAGCAGGACATCAGGTGATTATGGAAGATGGTTTAGTCAAGATTAATTCAGTCAAATAGAACTTGAAAATAGTCATGATAGGTTATGAAGATGGAAAACTGTTACAGATGAAATGGATAGTTATTCCAAGGCATTCTGATTTTGCAAGGGCAGTGAGTACAGGTATTTCACCTGTAAGACTATGGCATGTAAGATATGGACATTTAAATTTTGAGAGTCTTTCTCAATTGCAGAAACAAGGAATGGTTAAAGGACTTCCCACTTTCAAAAGGGAAAATGTAAAATGTGAAGCTTGCATTTATGGCAAACAAAGTCGAGAAAGTTTTCCAACAAGCTCATGGCGTGCAAACATGCAGCTACAACTAGTTCACAGTGATGTTTGTGGTCCACTACAAACTTCATTTGGTGGTTGAAAATATTTCTTACTATTCATTAATGATTTCAGCAAAATGACTTGGGTTTACTTCTTGAAGAACAAGTCAGAAGCATTTGAGAAGTTTAAAATTTTTCGCCAACTTGTTGAAAATGAAGTCAAAGAAAAGATAGGTACTCTCAGGACAAATAATGGGGGAGAATCCACTTCAAATGAATTCAAAACTTATTGCAGTGAAAATGGAATAAGACGACATCTTACTAATGTTTACACTCCATAGCAAAATGGAGTAGTCGAAAGAATGAATCACACCTTGTTAGGAATGGTGAGATCCATGTTAACTTTCAAGAGGTTAAGTCCAACATATTGGGAAGAAGCAATACATACAATTGTCTACTTAAGAAACAGATCTCAAACTACTTCTTTAGACGAAATCACACCTTATGAAGCTTGGTTTGGTTTCAAACCTCGAGTTAACATCTTAGAGTTTTTGGATCAGTATGTTATGCCTTAGTTCCGAAAGAAAAACGAACTAAGCTTGACTCAAGAAGTTTAAAATGCACAATGATTGGATATTCTGATGAGAAGAAAGGGTATCGTCTTTTGACCAATGGAAAATTCATTGTGAGCAGGGATGTCATTTTTGATGAAACTGAGAGTAAGAGTGCTGAAGAAATTGAAAATCTTCTTCACAAGTTAGAAACTAAGGGAAGTAAAAGAAATGGAAAAATGAAAAGCCAACCAACTTCACCAAATTGGTATGAACTTGATTTTCCTTCCTCTGAAGATGAGTCATCTAGTCCATCTACATCAACAACATCATCTGGGTCTTCTAGCAGTTGATCTGCATCTCCAAGCAGTAGCAGTTCTTCTGACAGTGATTCTCCACATTCTTCACCAGAACGAAGAACATCAGTTTATATTAATCCTCTTTACAATGATGGAGATTTTACAGAAGCGTAAAGAAGTGAGCACCAACTACCGAAATGGGCAGTTCAACTTTTTAAAGATGTAAAGCCTGATGAGCAAAATAAAACAGGCATCAGAAGGGAACATAGAAGTGAAGGCAATTTTGCCTTGATAGCAAATGATTTTACTGAACCTTCCATATACAAAGAAGTAGTAAAACATAAAGAATGGAAACATGCTATGGTTGAAGAATATCAAACAGTAATTGATAACAACACTTGGAAACTTGTTGATTGTCCATCAAATGTTAAACCCATAGGATGCAAATGGGTTTACAGAATTAAGTATAATCAAAAGGGAGAACTTGAAAAGTATAAAGCACGACTTGTCGCAAAAGGTTTTGCGTAGCAGGAAGGCATTTATTATGAGGAGACGTTTGCTCCTACAGCTAAATGGAACACCATCCGATGAACACTTGCATTGGCCACTCAGAAAGGATGGAAAGTTCATCAAATGGATGTGAAAAGTTATTTTCTCAACGTAGATTTACAGGAGGAAGTATATATGACCCAACCGCCAGGTTTTGAAATTGAAGGACAAGAACATAATGTCTGCAAATTGATCAAGGCTTTATATGGGTTAAAACAAGCTCCCCGAGCTTGGTATGCAAAGATGGATGAATACCTTAAGAAAGTTGGTTTTCAACGAAGTGAATCTGATGATACTTTGTATGTGCGACAACCGGGAAAATATCTGGTAATTCTTGTTATGTATGTAGATGATTTGATCATTACTGGCAACCATGATGATCATATTGCACAGGTGAAAAAGGAGTTACATGCAGGTTTTAAGATGACAGATTTGGGATTACTTCACTATTATCTTGGAGTTGAAGTCTTCCAACGTCCGCATCATATTTTCATTTCTCAGAGTAAGTATGCAGCAGAGGTTCTTCAGCGATTTGGCATGCAGGATTGCAAGCCTGTTCTCACCCCCATGGAGCAAACTTGAAACTTTCAAAATTTGAAGGGGGGGAAAGGTGGATAGTACAACTTACAGACAGTTGATTGGCAGCTTGATTTATTTGACAAATACTCATCCTGATCAATCTTATGAAATCAGTATTCTTTCACGTTTTATGCAGGAACCACGAGACAACCACTGGAATGTAGCCAAAAGAGTTCTTCGATATATCCAAGGAACAAAAGATTTTGGTCTTCTTTACACAAAGACTAAAAATTTTGTACTTGGTGGATATTCCAATGCCGACTTTGCTAGGAGTATTGATGATCGAGCATCAACATCAAGTTATTTAATGAACATCGGGTCAACAGAAGTATCTTGGAGTTGTAAGAAACAAGCTACAGTGGCCACCTCTTCAGCAGAAGTAGAGTAAATTTCAGCATGGGAAGCAGCGTGTGAAATTGTTTGGTTGCGCATAATTTTGCAGGACTTGGGCATTTCTCAGGCAGAAGCTACATCATTATTCATTGACAGCCAGTCATCCATAAAACTTGCCAAGAACCCAGTTTTTCATTCAAAGACAAAGCATGTGGACACCAAGTATCATCATATCAGATCTCTCATTGCCAAAGATGTCCTCAAGCCAATTTATTGTCCTTCCGAAGATCAGATCTCCGACATTTTCACGAAACCGCTTGGTAGAATAAAAATTACTAAGTTCAGGGATGAACTTGGTATCTGTTGTAATGTATCTTTGGATCATAGGGGGGAATGTTAGATGATCCAAAAATATTATCTCATCATAGGTTATAAAATTAGAATAAAATAATTTAAGATATTAAATTAATAATTATTATTCTAGAATGTTTAATTATTTAGAATTAGTATATTGTTGTAACTAGATATGACTCTCCAAATGTCTCGTATCTTAGGCTCTATTTTAGGAGATTTGTTAGCTAGTTGGTTTGAATAGCATTTATTGTAAATGGACACTTGTTATTTAATAAGTGATCCATAATTAGGGGTAGTTACGACATGGAGCTTATAAATAGCTCATTGCAAGAGTGTTTTGATGTTCGGGTGTAAACTCTTAAAAAATCAATTATGTAATTATTTTTTCTGATTAATAAATTACGTGTCTGAGGACACTTCTGCCATTACAATTTAATAAATTATTACTCATTTATGAGAGAGGAGATTATCACTTAATCCACATTCTAATATGCACCCAATTTTATAATTATCTTATGGAGTGACTTAAAAGGTGGACAAAATCAACCTTTAAGATACATGTTTTTTTAGTAGGGGTGAAGTTTTAATTAACAAAATTCAACTTAGAAATATATCACTGGTTAATGGGAGCGGAGATTATAACTCAATTCATATTCTAATATGCACCTACATTTATAATTATCTGATGGAGTGACTTAATAAGTGGACAAACTCAACCTTTAAGGTGAACGATTTTTTTTTAATGAGAGCAAAGTTTTAGTTAACATACTTCAACTTGGAAATATGTTTATGGGATAGGAGATTATCCCTCAATTCACATTCTAATATGTACCTAAATCTATAATTAATTTTTGGAGTGATTTAATAAGTGGACAAAGTCAACCTTTAAGGTGAAAGGTTTTTTTAATAGAGGAAATGTTTTGATTAATGAACTTACTCCACTTTTAAGATGAAAGCCTTTTTTTAATGGAGAAAATGTTTTGATTAACAAACTTATCAATTTTTAACAAATTTAATTTAATTATCAAGTTATTATTATTATTATTATTATTTTTTAACAGAAACGGATATGATCTTTCATTGACTGGGCGGCCAGAAGCCATGAAATGGGTTACAATAGGCTGATGGATTTTCTACTTGACTTTTCAGCCAGCAAACCATGCCCTCTACTCTAAACAGTCTCTTCTTTTTACATTTAGCAAAGTGTGTTTCTGCTGCTAATTTCCCTAGATGGAAGATACAAACAAACTGGTATAGAAGGAGACAGAAAAAATTTCACTTTAGGGAATTGGGTCCCAAAGGAATTTATTATCTCTGAGAAGGGAGCCAATGTCTAGTTGGGCTGCCTTATTTGCCTTGCTGTCTGCTTCTCTATTGTTTGTTCTCAAGACATGGAAGAAATTCAGTTTCATAGTCTTTGTCAAGCCTTTGATCCTTGAGATTATTCTTGCAAGTTGTAGGTTCGTTGAGATGGAATTGTTTGCCAATGCGTGGATAATTACCTGGGAATCTCCAAAAACATTTGCCTCCTTATAGCCCAGTTCTTTGAGAAATTTGGATCCTTGGTAGAGGGCCATCGCTTCTGCTTGGATGCTTGTAGAGTGGCCTAATCCCCAAGAAAATCTGTGGAAAACTGCTCTGTCTGGTTTTATTATGATACCTCCGGCTCCCGCAATACCTGGGTTCCCTTTAGCAGCCCCATCAAAGAAGAGCGATGGTAGAATTTGGTTGGACAACCAGGTTTGAAATTCTTGTTCATTTTTCCTGATTTGCCAATCTTTGGAAGGAGGGGGAGAACTGTTTACTTTTGGGAATTTGAAGTTAAGAGCCAAACCAAGCTCTATGTCCTGTTGGCTTAGATTGGCATCATCCCCTTTGTCTTCCAGCCACTCAGCTAGCTGGCATTTTGCTGCATTGGCCACTAATCTGAAATCCTGCTCTTTATTTCTAAAGATCCTTCGGTTCCTCTCCAGCCATACTTGCCAACTGATAAACTTTGGTAAAGCGCTCCATGCTGATCTGACTGTTTTATTTTTTGGAGGATGGCCGAGATATTTGGTCATCCAATTTGCAAATAATTCAGGGACTGAAGGAGGAAAGGTGAACTTATGGTTCCAAGGGAATAGGAGCTCCTGCCAGATAGAGGATACGAATCTGCATTCGATCATAATATGAAGGGCAGTTTCAGGATTTTCCTTAGATAAGGAGCATCTAGACGGCCCATGGAAGCCCCTTATCTACAGCCTGTCTTCAGTCAATATTTTCTGGTGGAAAAGGAGCCAGCAGAAGTGGTCAACCTTGGGGATTGAAGGAATTCTCCAGATACCTGTCCAGGGAGCAGGGTTGGGTGGCACATGAGGCCTCTCTAGGCATTTGGCATAGCCCTGAGGTACAGAATAGCCTGAACGATTTACTCCCCAGCCTCTCACATCGTGCTTGTTTTTTAGAGTGGGAGCAAGCCCATGCAAATGCGAGTATAGAGAATTCAGATCAGAGCGAAGTTGAGTAGGAACAACGAGTTGTTTCCAACCAGCCCACGCGTTTTCCTCCCAATTCGAAAGATCCCACAGCGTAATTATATTGGCTTCTGTCATCCAACGCTGTAATACAGGCTTGCGCAAAACTTCAGCCAACGGGGGTTTGTTAAGAATGCTATCGTTCCATATTTGAGTACGCTTTCTGTTGCCTGGAACCCAGAACGCATGATCTCGAATCAAAGAGCTGGTTTTGTTGATGAATTTGCTGAAAGGGGTGTTAAAATTGTTCTTGGGCTGGTCTAAGCATCGAGTTCTTGGTCCTTTGTAATATTTTCTCCATAGTGCAATTTGTACCTAGCCAGGATTTGGAGCTTTGATCCTCCATATTACTTTGGCTCCTATGGCTATGTTTTGTGCATTGATATCTTTTAGATTCAAGCCTCCCTCCTGGAATGGTCTGGAGAAAGTATCCCAATTTATCAGTGAAAATCTTTTCTCGTTTTGTTTACCTCCCTTCCATAGAAAAGTTTTTATTAAGTCCTCCATCTTTTTTATGATTCCTGCGGGTGCCAATAGGACTGAAAAATTGAAAAGAGGGAGACTGTTGAGGACAGATTTTATGAGAACCGTTTTCCCTGCTAAATTTAGCCAGGAGGACCCCCAAGCCTGCAATTTTTGTTTAAATTTGTCTAACAATGGTAGCTAGTCTTTGCCCAACGCCCTTGAGTGAAAGATGGGCAGACCCAGGTACTTGAACGAGGACCATGAAACAGATATTGTAAATCCCAGGCAGCGAGCAATATAATTTGTAGTAGAGGCGGGAATGTTCCAGCTGTATATGTGAAATTTGGAGTCGTTTAGAACACTGCCTGAAATCTTACAGTATTCATCCAGGACTTCTTTGAACTTGGACGCTGAATGCATTGATGCAGCCCCCAGTAAAATGGTGTCATTCGCGAAGAGCGCATGGTTGATGCTTTTGGCCCCTCTAGCTATGCATAGGCCGTCTAATTCATGGTCCTATTGTTTGCGCTGAAGATAGAAGCTGAAAACAGAGGCTTGAAGAACAAAAAGGAGAGGGGACAGGGGCACCCCTGCCTCAACCCTCTAGAGGCTTTGAAGAAGTCAGCTGCCCTTCCATTTACCAGTGGGGCAATCCATGGCTCCGATATGCAGACTCTAATCCATTTGATAAAGCTTGGGCCGAACCCTATTTTTTGCATAACATCAAACAAAAAACTATGTCTAACTCGGTCAAAAGCATTTGCAAGATCTAGTTTGACAACCATACCTTTCTCCTTGTGGTGGAGGGTGGAGTGAATTGCCTCTTGGACCAGCACAAAGTTGTCCACCAATTGCCTGCCATGGATAAAACCACCTTGATTATCAGGGATGATTTTGGGGAGGATCCTTTTCAGCCTATTGGCTATCACTTTAGTTATGACTTTATACCCAATATTACAAAGAGAAATTGGGCGAAATTCTCTGAATGTATTAGCTCCTTTCTCTTTGGGGATTAGAGCGAGAAAGGCTGAGTTTGTACTGCCACCTATCTTTTGGCAATCTTGAGATTTCTGTATCATTTTGTACAAATCTTTTTCTACTATTTGCCAAAAAACCTGGAGGAACCTGGGCGTGAAACCATCAGGACCTGGGGCTTTGTCCGGGTCCATTGAGAGCAGGGCTTCCTTAACTTCCTTTAGAGTGATTTTTTCTTCTAGAGACTGGTTCATTTTAGAGGAGATCATGAGAGGGATAGCATCCAACCAGGCAACGTTGACATCATCTCCAGCTTCTTCTCTGTACAACTATTCAAAGTGGCTGTAGCTGCCTTTTTTATGCTGATAAAGTCCTTCAGTACGTGGTTGGCTTCCTTTATCTCACTGATGGAGTTGCGGCCTTTCCTGGCTTGGGCTTGTTTATGGAAGAATGAGGAATTTCTATCTCCAGATTTGAGCCAGAGGCTCCTAGACTTGAGCCTCCAGAATTCTTCCTCTGCCAGACAGGCCTTGTGGAAACTTTGTTGAAGTTTGGCCTCCTTTTCCAATTCAGCCTTAGTAATTTCCGCTGTTTCAAAGTGCAGATGTTGTCTTTCTAGCTCACTTTGGATTTTTTTCCTTTCCGCTGCCGGGTTAGGCAGGGTTTTGGCCCAAGCTTTTAGCATGATTTTAACTCTTCTGAGTTTTTCCTCCCATACAAAAAACGCTGATCCATTGACTGGCTTCTTCCAGCACTCTTTGATTTTATCCATAAAGTCTTTTTCTTTGATCCATAGGGAGCTGAATTTGAAGGGAATAGGTCCCAAGTCCTTAGTGGTCATTAGTTCAAGGCTGATGGGTTTAAGATTTGATATGCTGCTGTGGAGAATATGCGATTTGGCTTCTAGACCAAGGAGAAGAAAGGAGCTTTGCACTAGAAATCTGTCCAGTCTTGCTGCTATATGTCCCGGGCCAACCCTCTTGTTTGTCCACGTGTATTTGCTGACAGTTGGCTTGATATCTATCAGATCCCAATTTTGCATGAGGTCTTCCTCTGTTTCTCTTGCCGGGTCTCTGACTATACTGCCTCCTCTTTTTTCTGACGAAAGGAGGGTAAGGTTGAGGTCCCCGGCTATGATGACATTTTCCAAATTTTCCTGATCTTCCAAGCCTTTGATGGAGTCCCAACATGTTTTCTTTTCACTTGCATTGTTAGGGGCATATACATTGACCAGACTAATAATTTCCTTAGTTTCTAAATGCTGTAGCTTTAAAAAAATCCAATGAGTATTCAGGGACTCAGAGATAAGGGAGAACTTATTTGAGTTCCAGAGCAACCCAAGTCCTCCAGATGCTCCACGGGCGGAGGTTGCATGCGCTCCATATTTTTTCCAAAACTTTCTGCTTGCTTGGAGGAAGGCTGTATCCTCCAGCTTTGTCTCCTAGATGAGAAGAATGTCCGGGGCTTCCAGCCTTATTAGGCTATTCATTGCTTCTTCTTTGGCTTTGGAGCCCATTCCCCTGCAATTCCAGGAGACTATCTTCATCATTTACTTTTGTTGTGGTGAGCTCCTTTGGAGCTCTGGGTATGAATCTTCTTCGTCTTCGGGGTTTTTGACAGATTGAGAGGGGGTGGTGTCGAAAATGATTAGGAAGTTCCTTATGAATGAAACCCAACTTGTTTGGGCGCATGCTAAAATACCTCTCTCGCAGATGTCTGGGATTTTGTCGCAAATGTCTGGGATTTTGTCGCGATCCCTGTCAAGAATGGATATGAGATTGGTATGGTTGATCCGGATTGTCGAGTCATTGGACTCCACCTCTATCATGGCGTATTTACAATTTTAGCATATGATGGTGTTGCAGGAGTTACACACGCTTTCGATATCATGCTGGACAGAACTGTTGAAGTTGTGGATATCAAATTCTTGTATGGTTGTTCAAAGCCCTCAATTGCTGTGCTATACCAACAACTTCAACAGTATGGAGATGAACTGCAAGTAAGAACATACGAGGTAGATGTAAAAGGCAGGGATTTTAAGGAGATGCCCTGGTCTGTGCCCAATTTAGACCATGGTGCCCGTATGTTAATACCTGTTCCCATGCCTTTTGGAGGTGTTATTATTATTGGTGAGAAGACCATTGCTTATTTCAGTCCCTCTCCCTCTGTAGTATTCAAAGCTGTTCCCACACCCAACTCAATGACTATCATTCAGGCTTATGCCAAAGTCCATGATTCTCAATATCTGCTCGGTGACCACATGGGTCACCTTCACTTGCTTTCTCTCATTCATGAAAAGGGAACGGTTAGTGGTCTCAATATAGATCTGCTAGGTGACACATCTGTTGCTTCAACAATCTGTTATTTAGAGAATGGATTTGTGTACATTGGGTCTAATGAAGGAGATTCACAACTTGTCAAACTGCATCTTCCCCCGGATTCTATATATGGATCAGTGGGATTTTCAGTTGTGGAAACATATGTTAACCTTGGTCCAATCGTGGACTTTTGTGTTGTTGATCATGGTGGACAAGAACACGTCGTGACTTGTTCTGGAGGATTCAACCATGGCTGCCTTCGCATTCTCAGGAGTGGCATACGAATCAACGAGCATGCAGCTGCAGAGTTTGCAGATGTAAAGGGAATGTGGCCATTACGAGCTTCTTCGACTCGTGACGATTTCGACACTTATTTGGTGCTGAGCTTTCTTGGTGAGACTCGTGTACTTGCCATTAACTCAAATGATGAGCTAGAAGAAACACATGAAATACAAGGATTTGTCCTTCATGCTCCTTCCTTATTCTGTCAAGATGCTATTCATGACCAGCTTGTTCAGGTAACAGCAAGTTCTGTGAGATTAATGAGTGCGTCTTCTGGACAGCTATTGTCTGAATGGAGAGCCCCCACCGCCACAGGATTGTCTATAACAGTAGCCACAGGTAGTGCTACCCAGGTTTTGTTGGCCACTCGAGGGTGTAATATTGTCTACTTGGAAATTGGAGAGGGATCCCTAACACTGAAGGGACATAAAAAGATTGAGTATGATGTATCTTGCATGGACATAACTCCTATTGGTCAGGATAGTAAACGGAGTGAATTGGCAGCTGTTGGACTATGGAAAGACCAAAGTATCAGAATTTATTCTCTTCCTGATCTGAAACTCATTCAAAGTCTCCAATTTGCCGAGAATGTTGTTACCCGGTCTGTTTTATTTTGTAAATTTGAAGGGATTTCATACTTGCTGTGTGGGCTTGGGGATGGGCACTTATATAACCTAACATTGAATGTGAGCAGTGGGGAGCTTTCTGACGGGGAAACGAAAAAGATTTCCTTGGGTACCAAAGGAATAAATCTGAGGACTTTTCGTCATGAGAATGCAACGCATGTGTTAGCGTTAGGTGACAGGGCCACAGTTATTTGCAGTAGTAACCTGAGGTTGGCGTATAGTAATGTGAGTGTGGGAGAAGTTAATCATATGTGTTCTTTCCATTCAAAATCTTTCCCTAACAGCATTGTGGTTGTAAAGGAAGACATGCTTTCTTTTGGTTCAATCGATAATATTCAGAATATTTACATCTCATCAGTTCATCTCGAGGAACACCCATATCGTATTTGCTATCAAGACAAGTCTGGAACATTTGCCATCTGCAGCATGAAGTATGGTTATGATGAAATGCAAAAACACTTCATTCGTTTCTTAGATGAAAAGACATTTGAAAATATTTCATCATATCCACTGGATATGTATGAAGAAGGTTGTTCAATCCTCAGTTGCTCATTTACAGATGATCATAACACTGTCTATTGTTGTGTTGGGACAGCTTATCGGTATCCTGATCAGGAAACTATATTTATTAAGAAGGGCCGAATTTTGGTCTTTTCGGTTGGAAACAGACAACTGCGTCTGGTTACAGAGAAGGAGACAAAGGGAGCTGTATACAATCTCAATGCTTTTAATGGAAAATTAGTTGCAGGAATCAACGAAAAGATTGACTTGTACAAATGGATGATCCGTGATGATGTTTCCAGGGAGCTGGAGTTTGAATGTGGACATCCCGGGCATGTGCTTGCACTCTGTGTAAAAACTCGTGGGGATTTTATCTTAGTTGGTGATTGTGTACAATCTATGTATTTGTTGGTATACAAGAATATTGATGAGAGGGGAGGCATATTAGAAGAGAAGGCTCACGATTATAGTGCAAACTACATGACTGTTGTAGAATTTCTGGATGATGATACGTACGTTGGTACAGATCAGAAAGATTTCGACATTTTTGTGGTGAAGAAAAAGAACGATGCTGCAATTGATTCGGAAGAGGAAAGAAAATTGAAACTTGAAGGTGAATACCATCTTGGAGCTCTTGTTAACCAGTTCAGGCGTGCATCTTTAGCTCAGCCCTTGCCCTTGTATGGGAATACCATTCCTACAGTAATATTTGGAACAACTAATGGTATGATTGGTCTTATTGCATCACTTCCAGAGGAGCAATATCAAATTCTTCAAAAGCTGCAAATGCATCTTGTGAACGTAATAAGAGGAGTAGGAGGCTTAAACCATGAGCAGTGGAGGTCATTCAACACTGGTGACACAAGAAATGTGAAACAGTTGCTGGATGGCGATTTGATTGAGTCTTTTCTGGATCTCAACAGCCAAAGGATGAGTGAAATTGCAACTGCCATGACCATTCCTATTGATGAGTTATGCAAAATGGTGGAATACCTTGCCAGCTTACATTGATATCTTTTATTTTATTTTTTTATCCAATGTACTTTTGAAATAGGAAAAAATATTTTGCTTGCGGTTTGTTTGGTGTCGTAATTGGTTAGCAGAACTGGTTTTGAGTTACATATATTGAATATGCTTTTTGGGTTACATTTCAATTATTTTTTATCTAACATCTAACCCTGATGATGTAATTATTTGTTTTGAGTTATCATTTGTTAATATAAGAATATGTTTTTCGGGTTACAGTTTAATTATCTTTATTTGTATTTTTAGATCATTTATGGACATGTTAAGTAATAGTTTATGGAAAATTTTCACAAAAATAATTGAAATATAGAATTATGTTAGGAGAACTGGATTTGAGTTACCATTTATTGAATATGTTTTTTGGGTTACATTTCAATTATTTTTATTTGTTGCAGTTATTTGTTTTTGAATATGTTTTTTTGCGTTACATTTCAATTATTTTTATCTGTGTTGCTATTATTTGTTGTGTCATCATTTGTCAAAATAGGTTTACATTTCAATTATTTTTATTTGTATTTTGAAATCATCTATATTTATGGATGGGTTAAGTAATGGTTTATGGAAATTTTTCACAAAAATAATTGAAATATAGAATTATGTTAGGAGAACTGGATTTGAGTTACCATTTATTGAATATGTTTTTTGGGTTATATTTCGATTATTTTGATTTGTTGTTTGTTTGTTGTAGTTGTTTGTTTTGAGTTACCATTTGTCAATATAAGAATATGTTTTCTGGAGTTACATTTCAATTATTTTTATATGTAATTTTAGATCATCTATATTTATGGGCTGGTTAAGTAATGGTTTATGGAAAGCTTTCACAAAAATAATTGAAATATAGAATTATGTTAGGAGAAATCTTTTCGAGTTACCATTTATTGAATATGTTTTTTTGGTTACATTTCAATTATTTTTATCTTCGGTTGTTTGTTTCTTGTGGTTATTTTGTTTTGAGTTGCCATTTGTCGATATAGGAATATGTTTTTGAAGGGTTACATTTCAATTATTTTTATATGTATTTTTAGATCATCTATATTTATGGACAGGTTAAGTAATGGTTTATGGACAACTTTCACAAAAATATTTAGGAGAAATGATTTTGAGTTACCATATATTGAATATGTTTTTTGGGTTACCTTTCAATTATTTTATTTGTTGTTGTTTGTTTATCGTAGTTATTTGTTTTGAGTTACCAATTGTGAATATAGGAATCTATTTTTCTGGGTTACATTTTAATTATTTTACCTGTATTTTCAGATAATCTATATTTATGGACTGGTTAAGTAATGGTTTATGGATATTTTATACAAAAATAATTGAAATATAGAATTGTTAGGAGAATTAGTTGTGAGTTACCATATATTGAATATGTTTTTCGGCTACATTTTAATTATTTTTATATGCTATTGTTTATTTGTTGTAGTCAGTTGTTTTGAGTTACCATTTGTCAATATAGGAATATGTTTTTGTGGAGTTGCATTTCAATTATTTTTATCTATATTTTCAGATCATCTATATTTATAGACAGGTTAAGTAATGCTTTATGGAAAGCTTTACAAAAATAATTGAAACATAGAATGATGTTAGGAGAACGGGTTTTGAGTTACCATATATTGAATATGTATTTTGGGCTACATTTAATTATTTTTATCTATATTTTCACATCATCTATATATATATATATATATATATATATATATATATATATATATATATATGAAACTTGTAGTATTTTCATTATATTGACTAGAAATGGGCCAGGTCCCTTACAAAATTCGGATTTGTTCTTTTTGCAACTTCCATCAAATTATATTGGATAGGGACCTTCTTGCTACCACTATTATTTACATATGTTCTTATGACAAAATTATAACTATATATTCTCCAAAAAAACACCACTATATTCTATACATCAATATTGCATATATGTAAATTAAGACGAATTCAATCAGCTGCTACCAGGCTCAGCTTCTTCACCTGTAAGAACGTCCACATAAGTGGTTAGTTCTTTCGCATCATTCTCTTCTTCTTCCAAAACCCGCGCAACAACAACAACCTCAACATTAGCAACAATGATGGCCGTTGAATCCCCAACTTCGAAGAATTTCTTTAAGACCCCCACCGTTGTTGTTTCCACCTTAATGTCGATGTTGTCAACCTTCTATTGAACACTCAATACATCTATGCACATGCATTTTGCATTAATTCCAAGTCATTGCCCAAACCAGATAATTGGGCGTAAATTACAACCATATTTTCATTCAACAATATCCTTTACTACTTGTTTATAGGAGCTATCCACCAAATTATTAACACTTCCATGCCCTGTGCCATGACCAAACCTCGAGTTGCCAAGCCCTGAACCTCCCCCACTGCCATTTCGTGCATAGGACATCTTTGCAGCTATACGCCTTTGAACAATGAAAATATTTTGATTAATTGACTGAAGCCAACTGAAATATATAACAACCTGATCAATCCCAACATTCCTCTCGATCTTGTCCTTGATAAATGCGTGACAATGCAGAGTCTTGCCAATGCCTTTTCCTTCCATATTTTCCACCACCAGAACCCAGGAGCGTAATACGATGGTTCCTTCATCACTAAGAGAAGTAGTTATATTAAAAATTCCGATGAGTAACCGATGCTTCAACACCCACCTGTCAGCGTACATTATTTGCCTTCCGACGGCACCGCACTCGTGCATTAACTCACCACCTACTGACCTTGCAACCAAGACACTGCGAAGGTACCTCAGAGAGTTGGCCTTCTTAACTACCATCTTGCATAGGCACCTCGAGGAGATGGCCTTCTTAACTACTGTCTTAACACTCTGACGACCCCTACCACCACAATACAATGTTGTCTTGATGCATCCATTCAAAGGATGTGACATGAAGAATTATGTTGGTTTATGCAAATTCAACCTTGTTCTAATAACACCCCCACGTTGGCCTAACCATTTTCTAGATGGTTATTGGCACGCAACACGTGGAATAGATGAACTTTTTCAATTTTTATTATAACAAATATGTAATCCTTACCATGATTGAGGAGGTTTCATCTTCTAGGAGAGTGACATTCTTGAGAAGATTAATACATTTTTGGATGATCATCATGGAATCGCCAACTATATACAAAGTTTTGATAGCAATATCCAAAATTATTTTGAATCATTTCCAGAGTGAAAGGGATTCTGCCTGATTATTGGTCGTAATGCCTGATTATGAAGGGTAATCTTTCCCCTGTCTCCTTATCTTCCAAAAGAGCCATTATCCAAGATTTTGTCTTAATTTCATAAACGAGAGTAAAATTCTTGTTCAACCAAATTATGCCTAGTCCTCCTAAGGCTCCTCTTAAGGAATGCTATCTCTCCAGAATTTCCTAGCTTCTTTCATAATTTCCACTTCTTCTAACTTTGTTTCTTGAAGAAATACTATTGATGGGCATTCTTGTTTTATTATGTCTCTGACTGCTAGGATTTTAGCAGGGTTTCCTAGCCCCCTTATGTTCCAAGATATTAGTTTCATAATTTGTGGGTGGAGGGGGAACGACCATTGTCCTTTCCTTCTTTATTCAATTTTTTTCCTTTCAAAATTTCTGAAATGACTATTTGATTCCCCAACTTTTTGTTTAGTTCTGCTTCCCTTTCTCTCTATGTCCTTTTATTTGGTCTTCCAGCTTTCTTGTTGGAATTAGTTTCCTGGCTGCTGCACTCTTCAACCCAGGATAGAGTTTGGGATAAATTCCAAGTGAAAACACAATCGATACCTTTTTGGAGGCTACTTGGAGGTGCTTCAGTGACAGGTGCAAACTTTGGTGGGGTAACTTCATCCCCATCCCCCTTCAGACTATTTTCTGCTACTAGTTCTCCTTCTTCTCTTTCTTGTGTCTCCTCCATGATTGTCTGAGGTGGTGCCTCCATCTCCATATCTCCATCACTCAGCACTTTGAACGGGTTCGAAGAGGACGAAACCATATTGGTGACCGACATGCTACGAGGTTTTAACATCGAGCCTTTACCTTTCGGGGCTTTCTTAGGTTTTTGCCACTGCTCCTCTTGTGTAATTGGAACATCCAGACTTTTATCATTCCCAATTTTGGTGCAGTCTCTAGCAAAGTGGCCATAGTCATGACAATGTCTGCATTTGAATGGAATTTCTTCATAGTATAAGACTTTTTTGTGCTTCCATTCTCCCAAGTTTAGATTGATTTCAGATGGAAGTCCCTTTCCAAGTCAACTTCCACAAATTTTAGCACAGGAAAATTAGGATCCTTTTGGCTCATACTTATCCAAGTATTTCCCTACTCCATTACCAATAACCCGAAGGCAATCGTCGCTCCAATAGAATATAGGGAGATGAAGGAGCTTGACCCAGACTCGAATGGGAGTAGGGATGTCCTCATCAGGATTAAAATCCAGGGTCCAAATATTTAAATACATCCCTCTGGAGCCAAATAAATATGGTCCATTACGAAAAATGACCTCCTTATCTTCTTTGTTTTCAAATAAAAAGATGAAGAAGCCATTACCAACAACAAAAAGTGCAATTTCACCTTTCATCGTGGGAGTCAAAGTTTTCTTAATCCAGGCATCCATAGATCTAGGTGAGGGCCACATTCCTATAAATTTCCTAATTAATGCTATCTTCGAATACGCGAGGGAGATGCGACGGGCTCCGTCCAGCAGGGAGATGTCCTTAAACTCTATATTTCTCTTGATGAACTTGGAAGTTGCAGCCACAACTGGATGTAGACACTTCGGAAGGGAGGCCACCAATAAGTGGAAATAATATTCGACATCCAGAGGGGGAGGCGGAGACCCCCTCCATAGTAGCCATTTGGAGAGTTTACAGGGATTCGAACCAGGTTCCCTCCAGAAACACTAGAGTTCGTACTCTCCTAGATCCCTCCAATTTAACCATATTTTTTTCTAGATCATCTATATTTATAGACTGGTTAGGTAATGGTTTATGAAAAGCTTTCACAAAAATGATTGAAAGATAGAATTATGTTAGGTGAACCGATTTTGAGTTACCGTATATTGAATATGTTTTTTGGGCTACATTTCAGCTATTTTATGTTGTTTGTTTGTTGTAGTTATTTGTGTTTTTTTTTGTAAGCTTGGTAGGACTACATCTTCATCATGTCCAACTTCTCACCCCAATCAGATGGGGGGATAGCACAATTTGAACCCAAGACTTTGGGTTCAACAAGAGTTCATTTTCACAACCATTACCAATTGAGCTACCCCAAGTGGACTTGTTTTGAGTTACCATTTGTCAACATAGGAATATGTTTTTCTCGGGTTGCATTTCAATTATTTTTATATGTATTTTCAGATCATCTATATTTGTGTATTGGTTAAGTAATGGTTTATGGCAATTTGTCCCAAAAATAATTGAAATATGAATTATGTTAGGAGAACTAGTTTTGAATTACCATATATTGAATATGTTTTTTGGGATACATTTCAATTATTTTCATCCATTTTTTTGTTTGTTGTAGTTATCTATTTTGAGTTTCCATTTATCAATATAGAAATATGTTTTTTCTAAAGTTACATTTTAATTATTTTTATCTGCATTTTCAGATTATCTATATTTATGAACCGGTAAAATAATTATTTATAGAAAGCTTTCACAAAAATAATTAGAATATAGAATTATTATGATTTTATTATTAATTTTTTCATGTTAAGTGAAATATTTATTTTAATGATAAATTTTATTTATTACTTATTTATTTATTTTTCCCATGGAAAAATCATAATTTTCATTAAATTAGAAAACTACATGCTAAAGATGCTTGATAACATATGAAGTATCAGTGGTCTGGCCACTATCTGATTGTCTAAAAAAATGTGTCAATCCCATCGAAGGGAGACAACTATAAATATTTACATATGACAAGTTCAGTAATATATAGACATAAGTTCTTTTATTGGGTGTTGCCTTTGTACTCTGCCTCCAGATTCAGAAAAGTGTTGGACGATTTCTATGGGACTTCGGGTAGCAAACTAAATGAAGGAAAATGCCATTTTTATGGCTGGAATATCTGCAACAACGAGCTCTCCTCAATTTCCAGATATATGGGTTTCGCTGGCTTTGCTTCTTGGAACTCCTTCATCTATTTGGGCCTTCCTATCATCCAAAGGAGGCACTCTAGTAAAGATTGGCTCCCAATGGTCGAGAAATTTAAGAAAAAAATTCAGTCTTGGGGCTTCTCATGGTTTAACCTTGCAGGGAAAACAATGCTTATTAAGTCTGTCCTATCTAGCCTGCCCATCTTCCAATTCTCAGCCATGTTGGCTCCCTCCAACATCCTCAAGAAGATGGAGGAATGGATTCAAAGGTTCTTTTGGAAAGGAGGCAAAAAAAATTACAGGAAGATCCCCCTTGTTAGTTGGGACAAAGTTTCCAAACCTTTGCTAGAAGGAGGTCTGAATTTCAATGATCCGAGGACTCAAAATATTGCTATGGGGGCTAAGATTTTGTGGAGACAAATAGCTCTGAAACTAGACTAGGCCCAAAAGGTGTTATGGAAGAAATATTTCAGGGGTCAGAGGCTACGAAGCTTGGATAACCTCACCCACACCAGCAAAGGCTCTCAAATCCACAGGCTTTGCATGCATGTCTTACCTCTGATACAAAAGCATTCCTATTGGATCATGGGTAATGGCAAGCTCATTAATATTTGGACTGATAAAATCATGAGCGAAGAACCATTGAGTGAACTCTAAGATCTCTCTGAGCTTCGAAGCTGGATGTTAAATAGTGGCGTCAAAACTTTGTGGGATATTTCTAGCTGGAAGGATAATTCGTGGGTAGGTTAGAAGAAGCCTCAAATGTCGGATGCTCTAGATCAGGCGTGGTCATTCCTGCTGACTAAGCTGAAGGGAATGAACCCGATGAGCATCAGGAAACAAGACAAGAGAGGTTGGGGCTCTCTATCTAGTTCTTACACTGTTGCACAAGGCTATGCACAACTCAAAAAAATTTCCCACGTCCCTTGCTGCCCAACGACTTGGCGAGGACTCTGGAGGCAGAAATGTGTGCCAAAAATTGATTTTTTTCAGTTGGATGTTGTGCCACAACAACATTTTAACTGAGGATAGACTGAAAAAGAAAGGCTTCCTAGGCCCTTCCATATGTAATCTTTGTCTGGAAAATGAGGAAAATGCCACTCATTTATTGATTGAATGCAGGTTCACCAAGAGCATTTGGGCTGATGTGTTTTCCTCATGGGGATCCTCTATTCATCTGCTAAACTTGATTGCTGGATACTTTGATGATTAGGCTGATCTCTATCTCGGAAAACTCCCCAATAACAACTGGTTCAAGGCAGCTTGGATGGTTTATCCAAAATTCATTTTCTGGCAGATATGGATTGAGCGCAACCATAGAATTTTTCAAGAAAAAGCATAGAAGGGAAACCTTGTTTTGTTAAAAGCCAACAACCTGCTAAAGGAATTTCTTGGTGAGAAATTTGAGAAGCTGGGAAAAAATAATTTAAATCCTCAAGAACTGGCATGGGGGGGAAAGCTTGGCCTTCAGTTTTATGAGGATGAGAGACAGTTCCAAACTACGAAAAATTGGCAGATTAGGCTTGCTGAGTGCGATTTCTGCATTTGGCTCAATAATTGTGACAACTCTTCCTTGTTTTTTGATGGGGCTGCCAAAGGCAATCCAGGAATTGCTAGGGCTGGGGGTGTCATCAGGAATGCGAATCGCTGCATAGAGAACAGGTATGCCTGGGGCCTGGGCCACAGTACAAAAATGCAAGCTGAGGCCATGGATTTATTGCAAGGCCTTAAGCATTTACAGGTTCTTGGTATTGAGAAAGCCAATATTCTTGGTGAGTCCCAATCCTTGATTCAAATTCTTGTGGATAACACATCCCCGAGGGACTTTCGGCTAGCAAGAGTCGTTGCCAGAATAAGGAAGCTACTTGGTTCCTTTCTTCAAGTGAATCTTTTCCACATTCTTCTATAGAATAATAAGGAAGCGGATGCGGAAGCCAACAAAGTAGTCCTCCTTCCTGCAGGCACCTGGATTAGAGACAAGGTCGAAGATTGGGATCCAATCCCTTAATTATAGATGTATATATATATATATATATATATATATATATATATATATAGATATATATATAGACATAAGAATATGCTTGTTGTACTACGAAACAACCCCCCGATTTATAACAAACAATAGCTAGGCTTAGAATTTTAAATGGGGACCCTTTTAAATTTTTAGGCTTAGGATAATAAAACCCTAACTTTAAGAAAATTCCTAGTGAAACCTGCAAAACTAAATAAGGATGAAATCCATATCATAGATCGCAAATCACACTTTTCCACATGACCATGTTAAAAAACCTTTATAAAAGTGCGGTATGTGATTAGGTCTCCCGTTGCGATAACATCACCTTGTCATTTCGTAATCGCATTTCACACTTCACATAGTTCGTGAGAAACTTGACCAAGCCGTTAGAAAAACCACAAACGATTTGCAAAATGCGATATTGTGATCTTCACAACCGCATTTCGCTTAATACATCCAATAACGCTATACTATATCCCTTTTAAGACTGTGATGTGCGATTAAGTCCGGTAAAATGTGTGAAAAAATTATACTTTAAATGCTAAAACAAATGAGTTGACAGGTTATTAAATATTTAGCGGCCCGAGGAAGGATAATCATTTTCTTGGTTATGGGTAGTTATAATCAAGTATCTCATTCAGACCTTTCTCACGATCCAAAGTCATTTCATAGAAGCTTTCAATCTTAATTACTAGATATCGTTTGCACTGATATATCTTGTCTATCTTAGGAAAGAGACAAAAGACATGTCCCTAAGAAAGGTGATGCAGAAACAGAGAAAACAGACCATTTTTGAAGCTGAGTTTACTGAGATGGCTCCTATCTTTGTCGATATAGTTTGTGATGTTGCCGGAGGTGCAACAAATTGGGAAGTAATTTGAAATAGGTTGGAGGATGAGCGTCCTAAAATCACTGTTACGAGAGCAACAATTGATTCAAAACGACCTTCAAAATTCAATGTAGAGATGCTTCCTGTCATTCCTTCATAGGATAAGAGCAAGGGCTAAAATCCTACCCCATATAGGCATGATCAGGTGGGTGATTGAAAACATTATCATTGAAGATAGGCAGTTCAAGAATTCAAAGATGGGTCTTATAAGGTTGTTCAGAGTAGAGGATCTGAAGAAGATGTACCACATACCTGATCCCCAAGATATCTACGACAACACATTTATGGCTAACTTCGCAAAGAAGAATCCAGACCCCTTCAAGCTAATTCAGGGTTGGAGGGTGTTAGAAAACAAATTCAAGTATGAAAAATTAGGTATGTATGTTATAGCCTCTTTGCAAAACCCCCACGACTATGCAACAACCATGTTATGTAGATTGTATGGGCTACCCAATAATACTAAGTTTTCAATAGAATGGATTCCTCTGATTGATGCTTGTGTTAATTCCCATATCATGAATTGGAATTCCATCATATCTGACAACTTAGCCACCACCATTACTGAATATGGACAAAAGAAAGCCTCCTTTTCAGATAACCTCCCTCCCTTCTATTTTAGTGCCTACATTATGGATGCTATCTGTTTTTGCACAACATTTCCAACCATGGGTTGGAAATGGACCTTACAAGATCCTTACCCAATCCCTCTCAGTCATAAACAAATATGGGTGTCACATTACATACCTCACTTCTATAAGATATTCCATGCTGTTGTGTTGCCCCTACATCAAATTATTTTCAATAAGAAAGCCCCTAGGCTCTCCCAAGAAGCTGCAGCAGACCTGCTTACTGTTGGCAAGTATTTTATTGAAGAGTGGTTCACCTATATTAGGGTTTGTGGTACCACAACTGATCCACACATCCTTCCTTTATATGTTTCCGATAAGTTATCAGCAAGAGAAATTGCCTACCAGAGTGTGGGAAAGGGCCTGACTAAAGTTCTCAAAGACGACAAGAAGTCATTATGGCCCATTTTCCTTGTCAAACGTGGTTCTTTTGCTTTAGCCAATTTTGTTTATGCCACTAAGGAATCAACACATATGGAAGCCCTCAGGCTTCATACACTGCCTAAGAGGCAATTTGATTCAAACAAAGTGGCATACAATGTCACTACTGGAGTTAAACTCAAGCCATACAATCATGATGATAATCATTTTGAGGATTTGTTACAGTCAACCATATCCTTCGAATAAGCGTTCGAATGGGCAAAAGCAAATCTAAAACCTAAATATTTTCAAAGATTTCAGGAATTCAGAGATGATAGGCTCCAAGTGATCCCAATACATCTATTAAAACCTGAGGATAAGTCTACTCCAAGCATCACTGTTGATAGTGGATGCCCTAGCTCTCAAATATACTCTCAGGTAAACACTGAGAAGACACCAGACACAGGGAAGCCCCAAGATGCTGACAACATAGCTGAGTCCTGTAGGAAGTTAGCTGAGAAGCAAGTGATGAGAAACCCAGCTACAGAAATCGGTTCAGAGACCAAAGGCGGTAGTTTGGAGCAGGAGTGGGATCAGTTTAATTAGAAATTGCAAGGCACTTCCAGAGCCTCAAATACCCAAGAAACAGAGGAATTAAAAACTCCTTCGCATGTTCATAAAGATACAGAGCCCAAGTCTGTAGACAGACAATCTACACCTATGGAGAAACAAGCAACAACATCCCAACATACTAAAATTATCCCTGCTCTGCCCACATCGGAGATTGTTCTCAAATTAACTGAAATACCTCCACTTGATGTGTTCTATAGCCCTCTCGACAAGGCTGAATTTAGAAGGCAGAGAAAAAGGAGAAGGGTAGATGCACTTGAATTCCCACCAGGAAACGAGCCCATGGACATTGTCTGGAAGGAAATTCCTTTCAATCTGACCAAGAACTTGACTAGACTATCACAGTTGACTAGACTATCACAGTTCAAGGAAATTCCTTCTCTACTCTGCTAAGGGAGAAAGAGGAGAGAATTGCACAACTCGAACAAGAGCTTGAGGCAGAGAAAGAAAGCGCAAAGGGGAAAGTGGCGGAGCAACTAAAGCAATTGCAACAAGACATGGCGGTCCTGAAAATAAGCCATGAGGCCGATATATCGACCAAAAACATGCAACTCCATGAAATGCAACGATCCATGGACAGATACAAGGACGTTCCCACTACTGAGGAGTTCATCAAAGAGGCCTTCGAATTAAATTCCCTTCTGGTGAGACAACAAGAGTATTTCTACCAAAAGATGTCACATATTACTCCCCATATGACTACTAGCGACCAGCTAACAGACAAGGCAATTGACCAGAGAACGGAGTTTAATGATTTAAACACTAGAATCTGTGAGTTCATTGAGTGGCAGGAAACATAAGTTGGAAAGAAGTCTAATCTACTCGAGATTGAAGAAACTCATAAAGACATTCTGTTTACAGATTGGGATGCTAGAATCAAACAGGCTAAGCTAGCAGTCGCAAGGGTAGCTGGAGTATCAAAGAACATTGTCAAAGTATTGAACCACATCCTGTTCAACACCAATATCATCAAGGAAGGCAATAGGAAAGAAATGGCTGATTTAACTACTCTGTATAAAGACTGGCAAGAAAAGGCGAGGATTCAGAGAGAGGCAATTGTGAAACTAGCCACGACCAACTGGGAGTCATATTGGCAGTATTTGGTTAAGCCACATAGCCAGATTATGACTCTCAACTATTCCCTTCACACGACTCAAAAGATGTTGCCACCGCTCACCAATGCGATCTTCACCAGACAACTTAGGATTTCGGACCACCTCCTCAAATTCAATCGATGACCGATATTTGCGATTTAAACGACAAGATGGCAGACACCAAGTCATCCTCTTAGCTTTGTTTATTTAGCCTCTCTTTATTTTTGGAGTTAGTTACCTAGTTAGGAGGAAGGTTGTTTGAAACCTCCTCAAATTTTGTATAATCTATTTTTTCACATTTAGTTAGAGTAGCATTTATACCCTTTTCATGCATTTAGAGAAGGGTCCAGAATTTTATCAAAAAAATTTGCAAAGAATGCATTATTGTAAGTTTGTGAATTCTTTGGTGACATGATGGAACATGATCGTTTCTTTTAGATATCAAACTACTTTCCTTTGTTGATGCACTTTTGTATTCTTGGGAGACAATTTGATTTGAAGAAAGAAGTTGGTCTATGTCATTTGTCAAATGAATAGGGCTTCACACATATGGTACTATTATCGTGTATGATTGATTCTGTTTACCTTTAATTAGTGTCAAAACTTTACTTTCATGGATTATATGTGATATTTATTATTTCTGTTAAGCATTAATTGCACTCTTGTATGATGCCTAGCCGAGGTTGTGATTTTCATATATAACTCATCATATATGCGATATATTTTATAAATTCCTTTGACTAACTATTTAGTCAAAAGAATTATCTTTTACGTTATCATCTCTATTTAGTTGTGTTCAATCTTTATTATCACATGCTAAATAGATATCCTTGTAGATCACATATCACACAAGAACACCCAGGTTTATATTAGAATAAGTTAGTTAGAGAAATTGCATTGTAGAATAGGTCACTTAGATTATCATTATTCTATTGAAAAGCACTCATAAATGGAAAAGGAGCTGTCTTAAGGTCCGGATTGGGTGGTTATCCCCCATGTTTCGGCAACAGAATTCTGAGGCCGCAACATTTTGGTGCTAGAAGGAGGGCATTCAACCATGAATGGTAGATGAAGCTAAAAATCATTTGAAAAACATTCATAAGAGTCAAAACCCCTCCACCATTTCTACCCCTTCTCAAACTCGTTTAGAATCTCCCGATCAGAAGTCTGAAGTAGTAGAAACATCTCCCTCGTCCCTTGAAGTAGTAAGGTGACCACATTCCCCAGATTACACTCTTGAGTCTACCGAAGTTCATTCTTTGATACAACAATTATAATACATATCCATTTCTGCAGAGAAACCATAGAGACCCGAAATATCTGAAGAGAGTGTTACCTCCTTATTACAACAAACTGGTGTATTGACTAGACTGCAAAGTGAGAGACTTGGGGTTACCCCTTTCGAGTTCCCCATTCCTCCACGACATAAGAAATTCACTTCATCAACATATGAATCAGATACTAGCGAGATCACATCACCTTTCCATCCATTTACTCCTCCATCCACTTCTATCCAGTCCACAACTTCTCAAACATCCACTTCTCCAATTAGTACTACAATTATTAGTACTAATCTAGTAATAAGTTCTTTGCCATCTATACCTACTTCTGGACCGACCTTCCATTTTCCTAGTCCCCAACTCAAGCTATGGCCAATCAATGTTGGACAAATCCTGGTGCTGTCCTAGTTGCAAATCCAAATGCACTCCTAGTAAACCTAGAAAAATGGTTGCCTAAGTATAATCCTGACGATGCTCTCCTGGTCGAAGAACATCTAAATAATTTTATGTTAGCAATGAATATCAATGGGGTTGCACATGAAGATGTTGTAATAAGACTGTTTCCTTATACTTTCCAAGGATCTGCTGGGTCTTTGTATTTTTCCCTTCCAACAGGTTCAATTAGAGACTAGGATACTTTTCAAGAAGTGTTTCTTGCAAAATTTTGTGATGATAGGACCATAGCATCCTTGATCAATGATCTTTCTAATTTGAAAGCTAATCCAGATGAAAATATCAAAGATTTCAACTCCAGATTTAACAAATTGCTAAACAAAATCCTAGCTGCCTTTAAAACTGTTGTAGATGTACAAATAGAATGATATATATCATCTCTGCCTTCTAATATTGCAATTTTTTTAGATAGAGCCAATAAGGCTACCCTTGTAGAAAACATGAAAGAAGCCCTGTCTGTAGGAAGAAGAATCATAGCTTTGGAAAAAAGATCACAAACAGATGAAAGGAAGACCAAAAAAGTGACATTTAAGGATGACTCTAAGAAGAAGGCTTCAAAAGACCCTTTCAATCTTGAGGGCCTTTAGAAAGTGTTAAAGACAATGTCCAACGAAATGGTTGAAATTAAAATCAAGTTGCAGAATCCTCTGCTCCTAAGAAACCTTTTCGATCATTCAAAAGGAACCCTTCTTCTACGTTAGAACCCCCAAACACCATTTCAAATGTTGAATCTGACCAAGAAGCAGAATAAGATTCGCCAAATGAAGAGGCAGCCGAAACGGATGAAGAAATTGAACTAAACGTGACGTGGGATTTTATTCTCCCAACTGAAGAAGAGGCACAAGCAATGCTAGTGACTACAATAAGTAAAAACTATCCTGACATGTCTATCACAAATCACAAGCAGAAAGTTGATACTCCTGCAAAGGGGAAAACAATAGCTAAGAAATCTGAGACTATCCAAACTAATCCTATCCCTACAGATTCTCCAAATGCCTCAAAAACATTGGTAATTTGAGACATGGTCGAATACAGTATAGTGGAAGACATGAAGAAGACTAGAGATAACATATCGCTGCATGAGCTCACTAAACTCAAACAGTAGCAGAAGATTTTATTAAGGGAATTGAAAGCAGTTCCAGTATCCCCTCTGCCATCTACTATAGTTACTCAAGCTACCTACAATATGGGAAAACCTCCCTCATCCTCAAACAAGGTAGATCCCTCAGATCTAGTTCTGATTGGTGATAGGTATATTTCTCATGTTCCTCCGTTTCTACTCACGTAAGAAATTTTCAACAGGAAAGTTCACAACTGTCTTGTTGATTCAAGAGCCTCCTCAAATATAATGCCAAGGGCTGTGTGTACCAAATTGAACATTACACCTCAAAAATATGTTGTGCACATAGTTCAGCTAGATAGGACAAAAGTTGAGGTGCTTGGAGAGATAACATTAGTTTCAATTAGGATTTCCTCTAATCCAAAAGTTTCCCAAATAATTGATATTCTGGTAGCCGATATCCCTGAATTTTATGGTTTAATTCTCAGTATGGACTGGTCTGAAAAGATGCACGGTTATTTCACAACTGATTGGTCTCACATGTGGTTGCCACACAATGGTAAACCTAACCAAATCAGGGTAGACCGAGAGAAATTCATGACATATGCGGTCAACGACCTCGAGGGAAGCAACAAACCTATTGCTTTCACTAATAATATCATTGGAAATTACTCATCCGAGTCCTCTTTAGGATCCTTTAATGCTCAAAGGTCTCCCTTTTTAGATAACACCGTAGTCTCTCAAATAGAAATTTTTTCACAAACGGATCCTTCCAAATGTCTAAATTTAGTAGATAAAGTTTATAATAACTCTCTGTTCTGGACTCTCTATTTTGACAGCTCTAAATAAGAAGATGGTGCAGGTGCATGATGCATTTTGATTAGTACACAAGGGGAGAAAACCATGCTAGCCTGCAGACTTGAATTCCAGTGCACTAACAATGCCGCTGAATATGAAGCACTAATCCAAAAAATGTATAAAGCCATCGGTCTTAATGTCAAGTACCTGCAAGTCTACAGTGATTCAGAGATAATTGTGAAACATGTGAGAAATACAGTTCATTGTGTCTTTAGGCACCTTAAACACTATCAATCTTTAGCTCAGAAATTGACTTCTCATTTTTCTACTTTCAACATATCTTCAGTCCCTAGATTACAAAACGCAAGTGCGTACTTACTTGCTAATGTGGCATCCAGGCTTATACCCTCAGAAGATTTTAGTTGAGACATATTTTCAATAGAATTAATATTTAGGCCATTAATTCCCGACAATGTAACAAATTGGAGAGTATTCAACAACGATGTGGATATAGTTAATAGCACGAACTGATTCATCTCCCCAATAGTGAAGGGGAAGTTGAGGTAACTGAACCCAAATAGGAACAACAGTGGGTATGTCCAACTCTAGATCAAAGTCCGGAGTCCATTTGTTGAGATATAATTCTCTTGAATCCATGAAATAAGGCCCATTTCGGAAAATTAAGTCTTTATCTTCTTTTGTTTTAAAATGAAAAGTGAAATACCCTTTCCCACAAAATCTAATGGAGATTTTCCCTTGAGTTTTATCTGACCAGTTCCTTTCCACCCATATTTGCACTATTTTTGGAGATGGCCAAAGCCTAGTAAATTGCCCAATGAGACCTTGTTCTGCTAAAGCAAGGGCCGCCATGTGAGGCAAGGTTGGAGGTAAGATTAATTCCTGTAAACCATCAAGTTTTTTCATGAATTTGGAGACTGTAGGGCGAGGTCTTTGAGGCTGTAATGATATGACCAAGGCAGAGAAAGCCTGTTGAAGAGAGACCTCCTCCGGTGGAGCCTCTGGAGGGGCCATGCCAAGGGCCGAGGGCTGAAGTAGAAAGCGCAGTCAGAGGAAACCTAGCAAGCCGCGTGCGGGGGATATAAGACCATTTAGAAAAAAACAATATTATGTTATGACACTATAGACTCTAATAATAATTATTATTCATTTTACGAACAAACTCTTAACCTTATAGAATATGAGGGTTTTATTATCAGTCCAAAAAAGAATCTTTAACCTAGTAAGGCTTTTTGCAGATCAACATCTTAAAAACTCTATCATTATCACCCAAAACTCTCAAAAGAGCCAATGATCCATCCAATCTGTTAAAATTTTCCTTTTTTAGAATATAATTCTAAAATATAAAAAAAAAAATTAAAAGATAAAAAGTATCATTACGAGCTTGTTTTCCACGTTCACAGGGAAGTGATTAAATTGATATTACCAATACTGCATACCAAACATGGTATTAGCTAATGGTCCCCTTGATCAGAAGACAAGGGGTCTCATCAAGAGCCAGCTTGTTCAGTTTAGTTACAACCAATGAATGGCATTGTCATTAGTAGGTTACCACGCCTAGACAATGTCTTTTAAGAAACCAAAAAGAGAAAAATTACATTCAAAAAAGGAAAAAGAGGACAAGGTCGAAGTGAGTATCATTTTGAGATTTGAAAATTCATATAGGGGGGACAATGAATCATTGTTGGTTAAAAGATAACCATGTCGAGGATATGAATGCCTGCTGGCAACAAAAGCTCTATCTGTGGTAAATGAGTAAACTACAAAAAACTAATCTCCAAAAGACACCTACTATATTTCTTTAAACTTTATTAGCTGATGCAAGTGCTTATACTTCTATCATTACAAGAGTAAAGTAATTAAGTAAATAAGTTGAGCAAGTAATGATGATTCCATAGACATGTTGTTTACTTTATAACTCATGTAATCATTATTCTTATAACCCTAATTACTTTGAAAGTTTTTAGAAATTTTAGAAAACTACTCAGTGATAATTGGTTCTCCCAAGTGAATCACCAATTGTTGTACTACGAAGCAACCCCCCCATTTACAACAAACAATAGCTAGGATTAGAATTGTAAATGGGGACCCTTTTAAATTTTTAGGCTTAGGATAATAAAACCCTAATTCTAAGAAATTTCCTAGCCAAACCTTGCAAAACTAACTAAGGATGAAATCCATATCACAGATCGTAAATCACACTTTTCCACATGACCATGTTAAAAAACCTTTACAAAAGTGCGATATGTGATTAGGTCTCCTGCTGCGATAAAATCACCTTGTCATTTCACACTCGCATAGTTTGTGAGAAACTTGACCAAGCCATTAGAACAACCACAAACAATTTGCGAAATGCGATATTGCAATCTCCGCAATCGCATTATGCTTAATACATCTGGTAACACTATACTGTATCCCTTTTAAGATGGCGATGTGCGATTAAGTCCGGTAAAGTGTGTGGAATAATTATGTTTTAAATACTAAAACAAATGAGTTGATAGGTTATTAAATATTTAGTGGCCTGAGGAAGGATAATCATTTTCTTGGTTATGGGTAGTTATAATCGAGTATCTCATTAAAACCTTTCTCATGATCCAAAGCCATTTCACATAAGCTTTCAATCTTAATTACTATATATCCTCTGTGCTGATATATTTTGTCTATCTCAAGAAAGCGACAAAAGACATGTCCCTAAGAAAGGTGATGCAGAAACAGAGCAAACAGACCATTGTTGAAGCTGAGTTTACAGAGATGGCTCCTATCTTTGCTGATATAGTTTGTGATGCTGCTCGAGGCGCAACATCTTTGGAAGTAATTTACAATAGGCTGGAGGACGAGCGTCCTAAAATCACAGTTACGAGAGCAACAACTGACTAAAAAAGGCCTTCAGAACTTCAATGTAGAGATGCTTCCTGTTCATTCCTTCATAGGATAGGAGAAAGGGATAAAATCCTCCCCTATACATACATGATCATGTCTCAAATATGCCATACAAGCCCACGTCCGACTGCAACACCTAATCTCATGGCTGGATGCTTGCAAGATAGCTCGTGAAGTAGAACGCGCGTTAGCGGCCCAGTCGACTCATCCGAATTTCATAGCCAAGGGTCGCCCCACCCAGGCTCCAAGCACTACCCAAACACTTAAGGTTCAAAAGGTGTCACTAGCGGAAATGGCGGAAAGAAGAAAGCAAGGATTGTGTTACTACTGTGATGAGAAATACTCCCCGGGGCATAAATGCAAGGAACCCAAATTCTTTCAAATTGATGCTACTGATCACAGTTCATCGGAGGAAGCCCCCACCATTTGAGGAACCAGAGGAGGAAGATGAGGACAACCGGCTGGAAAATGCGCTCCCAGCTACACCTAAAGAACCAATTATCTCGCTTCATGCTTTGGCAGGGATTTCTTCTCCCCAAACTCTCAAAATCAAAGGTTTCATTAAGTATTTCCTTGTAGTAGTCTTGATTGATAGTGGCAGCACACATAACTTTATCCATCAAAGAGTCACTGAAGCGGTGCATTTTTTTGTCAGAGCAGTCTCTAATTTCCAGGTCCAAATTGCTGATGGGGGGACAATGAAATGTGAAGGCTACTATAAAAATGTCAAACTTCAAATGGTGGATTATCAACTAAAGACCCACATGTTTGCCATACACATGGGTGGGTGTGACATTGTCTTGGGTGCTGAATGGCTCCGCACACTCGGCCCAATCACAATGGATTTCCAGCAGTTATATATGAGCTTTAAGCAGAATAACCACACACATACCCTCCGCGGACTCCAGGCGGGTGCTCCCTCTATCATCAACTCGCATAGGATGGAAAAATTGTTAAAAAAGGGCCACCATGGAGTTATAGCCCAGTTTAATGCCATCCAGGCCTTCGAACCCACTTCTATTCATATTCATCTTGAGATGAAACAAATCTTAAACAACCATCTGCCGATCTTTGACAAGCCTCATGACCTTCCACCCTCAAGAGGGGAACATGATCATAGCATTACTTTGGTCCTAGAGGCACAACCACCAAATGTGTGCCCATATAGATATCCGTTTGCCCAAAAGAATGAAATTGAAAAAATCATCAAGGAACTCCTCGAAACAGGCGTCATTCGTCCTAGCATTAGTCCTTACTCATCGCCTGTGGTCATGGTGCTCAAGAAAGATGGGGAATGGCGTATGTGTCCAGACTTCAGGGCCCTCAAAAAGCTGACGGTCAAAGATAAATTTCCCATCCCGGTTGTTGATGATTTGCTGGATGAACTAAATGGGGCTCAATTCTTTACTAAGCTCGACCTTCGCTCGGGCTATCACCAAATTTGCATGAAAGAAGTAGACATTCCAAAGACTTCTTTCTGAACTCATGAAGGCCATTATGAATTCCTCGTCATGCCATTTGGTCTTTGTAATGCCCCATCCACTTTTCATAGATTCATGAACCACCTGCTCAAACCATATCTCAAAAAATTTGTCCTTGTTTTCTTTGATGACATCCTCATCTACAGCCTCACCTGAGCAACACATCTCCAGCATGTAGATCTGCTCTTGCAACTGCTCTGGAAGCATAAATTATTTGTCAAGATGTCTAAGTGCTATTTTGGCATGGAAAAAGTTGAGTATTTGGGCCACATTGTGGTGCGTGAAGGTGTCAGGGTGGACCCCAAAAATATCCAGGCAATGCAGGAGTGGCCTCAACCAAAGGCCTTGAAGAGCTTGAGAGGATTTTTGGGTCTCACAGGCTACTATCACAAATTTGTCCACAATTATGGTCGCATTGCTAGACCCCTCACTCACCTTCTCAATAAAAATTCATTTCTCTGGAATGATGAATTGTAATAGACCTCTTTCCATATGGGGGGGCAGAGGCTTCCTCGGCATGGACATATTCATGGGCGATTTGGGCATCCCTATCAGGATTATTAACATATATGGCCCCAACCAGAATAGGCTTTCTTTCTGGCAAAACTTTCTGAATGGCAATCATATCACACAGAATACAGTGCTGGGGGGCGACTTCAATTTCTCCTTGGGGGTTGGAGAATCCTGGGGACATCATGCTCAGATCGATCCTATCGCGGATCAAATGAATATGTTAATAGATGCGCATAGACTGGTGGATATACCTATGAACAAGAAGCTCCCAACTTGGCACAATCAGCGTACTGGAGAGGCAGCTCTGGGGCAGCGTTTAGACAGATTTATGATGCATGAGGATCTGATTCAATTGTTTCCCATATATAGACAATGGGTCAGCACTCGGGGTCTTTCAGATCATCATCCGATTCTACTACAGGTCAGCGATAAAAAATCAAAGCCCCGCTCCCCTTTCAAATTCTTTGGTGGATTCCTCAAAGAGCTGGATTACATCAAGATGGTCTCGGATTTTTGGGCATCTCAACCCCCCCTGAGAGAGCAGAGGAAAGCGGTGGATTTCTGTGATAGACTAAAGAAGCTCAAGGAACTGACTGAGACCTGGGCGAGGAGAAAGAGGCTCAGTGATGAACAGATGCTTAATGATACTGAAGAACAGATAGCTCTATTGACAGATGAAAATGGGACTGGCTTCCCATGATGACTTCCTCTCAACTGATTCTACTCTGTCACCTAATCTCTGCATACCAGTGATTATTGCATCCAATTTTTGATCCCAGCCTGAAGGCTCTTCTTTAAAGGTGGTCTTTCTCTCAGTCCTTGTCCTATTTCTCTTGGCTATCAGATTGGCTTCCACACTTACTGCTATATCTTGCATTTCAGCTAAAGTTCTGGGAGCCCTTTCCCTTAATTGATACGCCATATCTGAATCAAACCCATCAGGGAAGGTATATAACGCTAGATCTGGTGGGGGTCTAAGATTTTGGGGAATAGCATTGTAGACATTGTTAAACCGGGCACAGTAGTCTAGGACAGTTTCTTGGGGACCTCTTTTGATAGTATTGTATTCAGATAGTATATGTAGTGGGTCCTTCTTCTTCTCCCATCTGTTGATAAATGTTTGATAGAGGGCTTCAGGGTCAGCTATAGAATTTGGTGTAAGTGACCTAAACCATGTTCTTACATCCCCAGTTAAGCTTTGCACAAAAATTTTCATCCTAACCCCATCATCATCTATTTCATAGTTTTCAAAGTAGTCTTGCATTTTCTTAGTATGCTGCAGGGCTGGATATGAGCCAATACCATCAAAGTATGAGATCTTGCTTTGGTACTCTTGTGGCAGAGGAACTGGATTAGTTGGTAACTGCAGTGGGGCATATCTATTTGCCATGTTTGGTGGGACAACAGGGATAACAGGGATGTATGGGACTAGTTGAGGGAATGGGATGACAGGGGTGTGTGTATTTGATGGAGTGGTTGAAAGGATGCCTTGTGAAGTGGATGAAGAACTAGGAGATTTTGGGCCAGTAGTATGAGGATGTAGAGAAGCTTTAGCAGGGGTTAGAATGTCAATTTGGAAACTTGCTTCTGAGCTCGAATCTGATAAAGTGCTTTCGGATTTGTGTCTCTTGAGGATTCTTGCAATCATGTTTGGATTCTGAAACTCAGGTGCTGGCTCAGGATCTGGGTTTGATCTTGTGTAACGAGTTTTCTTCTTAGGAGCCAGCTTCTATAACTTTCTTTTTGAGAATTTCTAAGGAGGTAGTGATCTTTTGACAAGGACTGGTCAACTATAGCACAATTATATGAGACTTAATACTGAAAAGGGTTTCTCTTCACTGCTCACCAAGCTTTATCTACAACATTAGGAATCAGATAGGAGGTTGCAAAGTTCAACCAGTCCCCAGTGGAGTCGCCATTTATGTTAACACCCAGGTTGTTCCCTTTGACTCCCAAGGGAATACGGCCGGGGTAACCACTAACCAAGCTTTGGATTACAGTTTCTAGCCAAATTGTAATCAGAGAGGGCTCTCTCTTTCAGATTTGTCTCTGTTTTGTGAATGTTTTAGGCTAGTTATGGATTCAGTGTTGTTTAAGGTTTTTTGGTTGAGTGATGTCTTTCTGTACTTAAGGTGGAAATCTTCAGATAGTTTAGTCCATTGGGCAATGGAGTCTGTGGCTATAGGTTGACTGAAATATTGAGTGAGATTGTCGAAACTACAGGGCCATTTAAATATTTCATGAAACAAACTTGAAATTGTGATAATGAAACATGATTAACCAGTGGAAAGCAGTCAAGAAAGGAGCTTGTACCTGTATGTTGGCTGCCCTCCCTGTCCTTCCTTGAACTGTCAAGGACTTCTTCAGTGATGTCTTCTACCTCTGGAGAGTCAACCCTTTGCCTTTTGGCCTGGGGTTTTTGGGAGGATCCACTAGCAAGAGTGGACTCTTCTCTATCTCTTTTCATACCCCTCTCCTCATGTGCTGGGGTCTGCAAAATTGGTGCTACTGGTGGCTCAGTTTGTGGAGGAGGGGTGTGCCCTTGTTGCTGCTCTAGTTGCTGCCCTTGTTGCGGCCCTTGTTGCTGCTCTGGTTGCTGCTCACTTGAAGGGGCAGGCTTTTCTTTCACGATTTCTTCTTCAGCACCCATTATTCCTTTCCCTTTGTCTGTGCCTGGTGCTGCGGTGGAAGATATCTGTGTGGTTGGTGCAGCTGCTGAGGCCGAGGTACCTTCTCCTACTGGCTGCGGTCGCTTGAAGGGTGCCTGCTGCACAGAATCTAGGTCAAGAGTCTTTTCCAAATCCTTTACATTCTTTTGCATTAATTCCTCCTCAGTCAATTTCTCAACTAATGTATCTGGCAGCCATTCTTGCTGATTAGCATATTTTTCAATATGAGGGTACTTGCAGTGATCATAAGCTAGCAGTCTATATTTGACTCTCCTAGCAGTGATGAAACCTTCAGGGTCATAGGGAACCCACCGGAAGCTTTTTGAGAGCATGTACTTGTCTTTGAGGATTAGTTCAGCATCTCGCCAACCCTCTTTTTTATTCATGATGAAGGGGCCCAGGTGGTGTTTGAACTTGAGATGGGCTTTCTTTTTGGAGCTGTGAAAGTTAGTGAGATCAGAGTGAATGAGCTGTCTATAATACTCCAGGGCAAATATCCTCATGGGCACATATTTTGGGAGCCTGTAGGGATAGAGCTCACAACCATAGATTCTGATGACTGTATGATCTTCATATAGGTACCAATCACCTATTTTGTAATTCTTGGAAAGCTGCAGGACTTTCTTCATATCAAATGATATTCTGGGAGGAGGGGACTTCATTAATAAACAAGAGACTGGGTAAACAAACTAATGAATAAATTCACAATACGAATATGGTGAGTTTTGCACTTGATGGAAGACAGATGTCCAGAAGATAACAGATCTTCTTTCCCCTCTAGAATCCAGCTTTTTAATGTAGCATGGAAAGGCCTCAGACTGATAGTACATGAAAAGGTGATAGATATAAGATGAATACTTGAAGACACACTGTCTGTCCACTTTGCACAACTGATCATGAATCTTGTTAGCTATAAACTTGGCAAAATTATATTTGCGGGCAGGGGGTTGGCCTGGGCTGTAAGCAGCTAAAAATACCAGCATTGTTTCATCCACATGCTCACTGGTTCTGTATCCCAGCACGTAGGCAATCATGTCCAACAAAAGTCTGCCTACCTCAGTAAAATAGACATCCAAGTAGGGAGGTGGCCCTGTAGGCTGGCGGTCAGGCCTCATAAATGTCCTGGTGATTTTCTGAATATCCTCACTGGACATCTTGGCACCAGTGTCCAGCAGATAATTCATGGAGAAAGGGAACAACAGCTCAGTCTGATTGAAATTAAGCATCTGGTTAATGGACTCAGCATTGATGTAAAATAGGATGCTCCCATATGGAGACTTTACAGCTCTGTGTTGCACATCATAATTTTCAGCACATAGGCGAATAATCTCTGGAAAAATATTGAGAGAGGGGAGACAGTAGTGTGGCAGATTTGACTCCCATATCCCATATGTGTCCTTGCCATTCAGGTAGTCATCTCTCAATTCCCTGAAGGTCTGCAAATGGTCCCTATCAGTCACACAGTCTTGGATAAGGTAGTCCCTGTCAGCAAGAGGCAAGGACTCCAGGTCTTTATTTGGTGCATTTAAAGGAGAAACACTGAGGGCTGTGGGTGCAGGAGCAGCCATTATGTAATCTGAATCTGAACAAGGTGAGTGAAAAGGTATGCAAGGTTCCTCAAGGCTTAAGTGATAGGCTTACTGTAGATAATGCTTGAAATTTTCTTCAAAGTGGAATAAGCAGGCTTGGCAGACTTGTCTCTGCTGTTTTTTGGTAAGTTCACAGGGATTGTGAATTGATGAGGATGATTGCAGAGGGTATGTAAGATTCAATTTGGTGAAATTGCAGCTGGTATACACTCGACAAAAGGAACAATGCCGGGTAGCTCGAGGACAAATTTACAATTTTGGTCCGTGAATTGACTGTTTCAATGTCAAATTATGGCACTGGGGCAATGCAGGTTACTTAGGCTTGAGTTTAACTAGCAGACAATGCTTAATTTGGAATTTCACAAGTGCTTCAATGGTGAACTTGCAGAGAAATGGCATGCATGGGCAAAACACGAGAATTATGGTGAATACCTGGATAAATAGCTCGGAAAGCCTGCGGGCCGAACCGCAAAGGCTCAAGGTAGCCGAGTTGACGAGTTCTGACGGTTGCAAATTCAAATTTGGAGGTTGGAGGCGACCCGACGATGAAACAGCGACAACAACTCTGTCTTTTTCTTTCGAAAATGACACAAAACGGCTAAAACCGCGACTTTTAACGATAAATTCGGACAAAAAGGGGCATTTGGCGCTTTTCCGCCGATGACGTCAGCATGACGTCATGGCGGGCCCGGGGGTACGGAGGGTGACATGGACGCTGAGCTGGAGGCCAGCGTGGACGGACACGGCGGCGGGTGGAGGCGGTGGCAGGGCTACGTGGAGGACCACAGGGCACGGGGCGGGCGGAGCGGCATTACGTCATGGTGACGTGGGGGCCGACGTGTAGGTGACGTATGCAGGGGAGGTGGTAACGGGGATGGTGGTAAGCGGTCTCCCCGCACCACCTTTGGGCAAAGGCGGTATCGGGGAGGGGGGCTCCGAACAACCCCGCCGCTTGCCACGCGTCCTGGGTACGGCCCCCAATACCGCCATTTCCCCGGAGTTTAAAAGGCGACGGGTCGGGATCTAAAAACGACCGCCCACCGTTGGATCGAGGGCAGCGGACAATCGACGGTTGGCGGGCGCTGTTGATCAATCACGCAGATTTGGGTTGGGTCCCGCCCGACTATTAAAATGTTCAATTTAATATTTGTGGCGCGGGACTATAGGTTTTGGGGTTTTTGTGGGTTTTTTCGGGGTATGAGTTAATCTGTGGGGGGAACAGGACTAAAAGTGGGTTTAAGCAGAGGGAAAGGGGTTTTTTTGATGAAATTCTTTAGGAAAAGAGGGGAAATGATGGATTAGGGGGAGGTTATTACCCTAACCAGAGGTTAGAGTAATCCCATGACAGGGTTGACCATAGTCCCTGGTGGACTAATGTCTCCCTTAGACAAACTTATTTAGCTATAGTGCTAGAGGGGGGATATCTATACATTGCTTGGGGTTTATACACCATAGTGTTTATAATAGTAGGAAAAAGGGGAACATAGGGGATTTAGATAATAAGGAGTTAAGGGTTAATATGAGTGGAAAAAGTGGATGAAGGGGAAAACACTAAGTTTATATGAAATCAACTTAGCTTAGGAAATAGATCAAAATGAAAAGAATTTTAGACAAGAAATGTGGCTCTTAAAGAAACAAGAACCAACATAAAACCTTGAATTCTTTCATGAACACAACTGGTGCAGGGATGTTAGTGATGAATGTGAAAAGGGGGGAAAAGGAAGTTAGACATGCTCCATTGTGTTGCTGCCAAGTGATGGAGAAGAGGACCTTCCCTATCCATTGATGCTTTCTTTATTTTGACCAGCAAGATTCAGTTGAAAGGAATGACATTTCTGCAACCCCATCTACCTACCCATTTACTTGCCTAGCATTTTTTTGTTTCTTCATGGAGGGTGCATTTGGACTTGCAGACCCTCATGTGCCTTTTCTTTTCCATTGGCTTTTTCTTTTGATTTTCTATCTAGAATTACCCTTATTTCTTCCAAGGCCCCAGATTAAGCAGTTGGGAACCTTAATTCCCTACCTAACTATTGGTATGCCAAGATTAAGCAGTTTGGACAGACTTCTTTCTCTATTCTACAACAGAAAATTGAAACATGGCATGATCCAGATTAGGCTGTTGGACCATCCATCAAAATTGAGTCACTACCAAGCTATGTACATAGATTGTCCTCTTTTGGAAATATGGGATCTTTGCATCACCAAATCAGAGCATATTTGGCACTTCCATTTTCCAATCATGAAATATGAAACCTATTGGTATAGGTATCTAACACTTTGACAATAGCAAAGTATAGTAAATGGCAGAGGGATATTAATTCTGCAAAGTTATGTGTCCCTCCCCCCAATCCCATTTGAATTTTGAAAATGTGGGAGTGTGTGATATGAAGGAGTATGCCTCCTCCACAACCATGTTGTTGTGTCGAGCCATCAAAATAAGCCCAATGGATGTCATAATCTAGGTTTTCTACAGAGATGTTGGAGCAGGTGGTTCTCGGGTTTCCTCCGGTAAGCAATGGTATGTTGTGATGAGGTGAGCAATGACATGAGCCCAACATGGTGCAGTGTCTGTGAGTGAATATTATCTTGTTCTGCTGTAGCCAGATACACCAAATAACCATAACAGTCAAGTTTTGACATTTGTGAGTGTGAGAATTTGACCACCATCGATGCTATGCCACCCAAATATTCAGACCTTGCCAATTGTTCTGTATCTGAAGTTGTGCAGTGACCTCAACCTAGATGGAAATAGTGGTAATGCAATTTAGGAATAGAATCTAGATGATCACATGTTTCCAATTCCTCTTTTCATAAAACACACCATGATGGGCCATGAAAGGTCCGTTTTTGTAAATTGTATGCAATAGGAACCTTATTCCAGAGGATGCACCACATAAACAACTTTTCTCGGGGTGCGGCCTTCAGCTTCCATAGTACATACCACCACCATTCCAAAGCGAAGGGTCTGTGATTTGCAGTAATATGGAGGTATCCATATTTGGGAGAGTATTTCCCATTTGGTGAGTATGACCAGTTTAGTTCATCATCCCTCTCAGTTACCCGAACATGTGATTCCTTCAATGATATAATATAGTTCTTCCAATTGTCCAGCCAGTGTGGGGGGAATGCCCAGTGTATTAAAATTTTTCCATGCCTTCCGGAACATATCAGTGTGCTCCGGGTCTATGATTTGTGCCAAATTGGTGTAGCCTGTATCTGGAAGATGTTGTATCAACTCTTGTGGTAGTAGGTGAGCATTCCCACATCCTATCCAAGGGTCCATTCCTATCCTGACTGAACTTACATTGCCAATATTCCAGGTCAATCCATCCCTGACGTAGTCCAATGTATTGAGGACGCACTCCAGACTGTTGATATGTTGGTCCTGTCCCATGTAGGAAGCCTAATCCCGTTAAGTAGTTGTAGAGGAGAGATGTATTTCTGATAAATAACTTCTTCCCAAAGATTCTTTGATGATAAAACATTCCATCCCATCTTTGCTGCCAGAGCACATGCAAAGGAATCTAGATTTTTCAATCCCCATCCCCCCCATTTCTTAGGAATTGCGATTTTATCCCAGCTATCCGAGGAAAATATGTGACCTTCTTGTTTGCCCCTCTAGAGAAATCTACAACATAGTTGTTGTATTCTTCTAATAATACCCTTCGGGATCCAGGCCAATGACATCCAGTAAACTGGGGTGGCCTCTAGGACTGATTTGATGAGTATCAGTCTCCCCACCCTGGACAGCCACCTGTGATGCGATATATTTAATCTTCGTTCAATTTTGGCCACCAACCATACCCAGTCTATAATCTGGTAGTTGGATGGTTTTAACTTGTAGCCTAGATATTTGAGGCCCTCCTCAATATGTAAAGTGATAAATGGGAAATACTGTAGTGCCATATGAATCTCATATGGATTACAACCAAAGGCTGATAGAGTGGATTTATGGTTGTTGCATTGCATACTAGTAGCCTAACAGAATAATCGAAAGGCGGATGCAAAAGCAGTGGAATCCCCCAATGTTCCATTCATAAATATGAGAATGCCATCCACGAATAACAAGTGGGCGAGAGTGAAATTGTTTATGAACTTGATACCCATCTATCTCCCTTGCAATTGATCCACTGAGATGAGTTTGATCAGGCCTTCCATGATTAATAGAAATATAAGGGGAGAGAGGGGGCATCCTTGTCTCATACCTCTTTTCTCATGGAAAAAGAATGATGTCGATCCATTGATCAACACACTATAGGATACATTGGATATGAAACATATAATCCATTGTATGAATGCTAGAGGAAATCCAAGATGAGTCATTAGCATTCGAATATAGAACCAGTTGGTTCGGTCAAAGGCTTTTGCCAAGTCAATCTTGAGAATCATGCCTTTGAGATTCTTGGATTTGATGGAATGGAGGGCTTCTTGTGCTGTGCCCACTGCTTCATGACTTTGATGATGATCAGGGAATGCAAATTGCTTCGATGAAATATATTTAGATAATATGGGCTTAAGGCGATTTACAATAATCTTGGCTATAATCTTGTATATAAAATTGCAGAGGGATATGGGTCTATAATCATCGAAGGTTTGAGGATCATCAACCTTGGGTATAAGAGTAATAAATGTAGGGTTGAAAGCGTCATACATCTGCCCACTAGTCCGACACTCTTCAACGATCTGGAGGAGCTCGTGCCCAATAATGTCAAAAAAGGCTATGTAGAATTCAATTGACCATCCATCTGGTCCAGGGCTATTTTCCTTCTTGAACCACTTTATAGTGGCCTCTAATTCCCCCATGGTTATTGGAGTGAGTAACCTGTTATGAAACCAGCTCACAAAAAGATAGAAAAGATAGATCAACGCCTTAGAATTCAGCCTCTTCGAGGGGGCAACCTCCTTTACATTACATAAATGAACAATTCTTGGATGATACAAATGAAAATACCTCCTTTCTATATATAGGAGTCTAAGGGGTTATAACATAATCAGAGCCGACATAACAATAATGATATGAGGGCACAATAATAACAATAGTGGGCTTCTATGTGGCACAATAGTAACGATATGGGCACTACATGGGTACATCAATATAATAAGTGGGTTATACTAATAACAATAAGGGGTTACACTAGTAGTATAGGGGCCTAACATGCCCCTCTCCTTCAAAAAGTGTTGTCCTCAACGCTTGAGTAGTTCTTGATTCTTCTGTATAAAATTCTTGTCCTCCCATGTGGAATATTCAGCGGGTAAGTTCTTCCACTTGATGAGATACTTTGAAATTGATCGATTTCGTAGCTATCGGGTTTTTGTTTCTATGACTGCTCCAGGTTCCAATATGATTTTTCCTTCCTCTTCAATGTTTGGCAATATTGCTTGAATTGGGATCTTTTGCAACTTATGAATCAGTGGCCATACTTCTTCGTCCTTCTTCCATTCATCCCTTACTTTGTTTATCCAATCTGGTTGGATAATATAAATAGCACAAAATAATGCTTCCACATCCTCATCCTTGAAGAGTCTTCCCATTCGGTAAGGTCGCCATTTTTTAAGTGCATCTAGTATTGCCAACATTTCCTTCTCATAAATAGCTTGCTTGAGATGTAGCAGTAAAAATACCCAATCACCTACATCAAAACATTTTTCACTACGATGTTGATCTACCTGTTGTTTCATTTGATTTTGCACCGAAGTGGCATTATCCTTTAAAAGTTGGAGAACTTGTTGTTGATGCTCGATGTGATTTTTCTCTGTTTGAACCTTTTTCTTCTTGATATGTCCTTCTATCTTTTGAGGAATGGTAATTTCTTCCAGTCCTTTACAAGATATGGTCGAATTCATTTCTTGATGCTCGATGTGATCTTTCACTTCTTGAACATTTTTCTTCTTGATGTGTCCTTCTATCTTGATAGTTTGAGGAGTGGTAATTTCGTCCATTGAATTACAAGATATGGTTGGATTCATTTCTTCTTTATCAATGTTATCTTTCACTTCTTGCACCTTTTTCTTCTTGATATGTCCTTCTATCTTGAGAGTTTGAGAAGTGGTAATTCTTGCCAATGCTTTACAAGATATGGTCTGATTCATTTCTTCTTTCTCTGGGGTGGGGTCCTGGCGTATATCTTCTTCTTTTGTTGTTTCTTGATCCTTTTCTTCCTCCTCTTCATATTCTATGTAAAATAATTTCTTCTCAGCACACTTATGACCTTTAGTGCATTTTCTATCACAATTGTAGCAAATCCCTTTTTCTCTTTTTTCTTCCAATTGTTCTGGTGTAACCCTTGTAGGTTGTGGAAGGCTAGGAGAAAAAACACTTCCATCTTTATAGTTGTGAGGGGTACACTTCCTGGTTTCCATAATTTTGCTTTCAACTATGTCACAAAGCCCTTTTACTCTTTCCAATTGTTGTGGTGTTGCTCTAAAGAAGATGTTTCTCTTTGTATCCTCATAATGTGCTATCATTTCCTCCGTGAAAATTGACCACGTAACAAGTTGTTTACGAGAACAAAGCCCTTTGTACCAGAAAAATTGATCTGGTTCTAAATATGAAGATGCAATACATACCTTTTGTAACAGTTGTACACCATGTAGATCAAAATATTGCTCCATCTGAAGTATCCAATTTACTGGATCCTTGCCATCAAACTTCCTCATCTTGCTTTTTCTTGATTTTAGGAGCTCGACCTTGCAATGACTGTAACTCCGTACTTTCGGATCTTTAAGTTCTGAAATTGTGACCTATAGTAGCCTTGTATGTCCTCCTTCCAATGCCACTAGTCGGATCCAAATTGGATTCTCCAAGAAAGAGTTATGCACAATCTCCCGCAGTGACCTGATTATAGACTAGTTCTGTAGAGCTAACTTGTACGACATGCTGCGAGTCACTGTTTTGACATTTGGATCTAAAAACACACACACAAAACACTACAGTCCATCCTCTTTCTGTACCTTTTTACGAAATTTAAATCCAATCCTCAGAGAGAAAGTTATGACGATTTTCCCCAGGTCACCTGTTTTGAATGCAATTCAGGAGTCTGCAAAAAGACCAACTTCCTCAGATCATATCTCCGAAAATTTCGCGCGAAAAGCTCTGAAATTCGGACTCAAGTTTTAACGCCAATTCTTCTCAAAGGGGTTTTTTTTGCGACTTCTGAAACGTCACAGAAAAAAAGTTATAGCGAAAATGCCACGATGACCTGTTTGGAGCAGCGAAACCCTAGAATCCAAAGCTCTGATACCAAATGTTATGAAACCAGCTCACAAAAAGATAGAAAAGATAGATCCACGCCTTAGAATTCAGCCTCTTCGAGGCGGCAACCTACTTTACATTACATAAATGAACAATTCTTGGATGATACAAATGAAAATACCTCCTTTCTATATATAGGAGTCTAAGGGGTTATAACATAATCAGAGCCGACATAACAATAATGATATAAGGGCACAATAATAACAATAGTGGGCTTCTATGTGGCACAATAGTAACAATATGGGCACTACATAGGTACATCAATATAATAAGTGGGTTATACTAATAACAATAAGGGGTTACACTAGTAGTATAGGGGCCTAACATAACCCATCTCCTGTATCTTGGTCCACAAATCTGGGGAAGTGTCCTGCGACCCTGATGATCTCAGTAAGGTTAGCCTCCAGAGGAGATATGAATAATCTTCCAAAATGAGTAATACCAAGGTTGGCCAATTGATGGAAGGTCTTAGCATGAGTTCCATCATCATCCGCAAGTTGTCAGATGGTGTTGATATCCCGTCGCCCATTAGAAACACTGTGATAATACTTGGTGTTCTCATCCCCCTCCTTTAACCAGGTAGCCCTGCTACGGAGTTGCCATGTTTCCTGCCGATATCTCAAGATCCTATTCCGCTCAATCTCAAGTCTGACAAATCTTTCTTTAGCATCAGTAGAAACAAAACCTTGACTTTCTTCTCCACCCAAGAATTTAATTTCCAATTTCGTGTCCCTAAGGATCTGCTCATCTTTTATCCTCTTGTCCTTTGCCCAATCAATTGATTTGTGTTTCAGGGTTAGCATTTTATATGCAAAATCAGCAGAGGTCAATTGTCCCTGTTGTGTAATACAGGTCTTCCAATGCTTAGTGACCATATGTATATAACTATCATCTTTAAGCCAAGTCGAATTAAACTTAAATGGTGCCTTAGGCTTACATTCTTCGTCTGCAATCTCAAGGTAGATGGGAATACAATCCGACAATCCCCCTAATCCCACCCATTGACGATATAGGGGCAATTTTTCCAATAAGGTCTCCTTAACCAGAAAATGATCCAATCTTCTGGCTAGTGCATCATCACCAATCCTCTGATTTCACCAGGTGGGTTTTAGATGGGACATGGGTATATCAATCAAATGATGATCCTTCAATAGAGTCCGGATCCCATCTGATAGAGAGTCAATTTGAGCATTCATTCCCCAGGATTCAGCATGTCCGAGGGAGAAATTAAGATCCCCCCTAATAATAATGTTCTCTACTTGAAGTAGTCATAATTTAGTAACATCTGCCAAAATGTAATCCTGTTGATACAGGGCCCACAGACATTTATAATCCTTAGCTCCCTTCCAACTTCTGTTGTGTATATATCAACACCTATGAACCCTTCCCCTCCCCCAGTAGTTCAGTAATCTAATGGACCTGGGATCATGTCCCAATATCAAACCACCAGAACGCCCACGTGCATCCAGTGTAATGAAATTCCATCCAGGAGAGATGGCCTCGAGGATGGGAATAATTTGTGAGCCAGCCACAAGTGTCTCATGAAGAAATACAATGTCTACCACTTCCAATTCCATCATCCGACGGAAGGATAATTTCTTAGCAGGGCTAGCCAATCCCCGACAGTTGTATGAGATCCACTTAATGGGGGACCAAGGGGGAGGGAGGTCAATACTATAAGGACCTTGTCAATGGGTTGTTACTGACCTAGTACCACATCCAGTCCAGCCTAAAAAATGGCTTTGGACATGATGGAGTGTCTACCCTTGGAAGACTTAGATTGTGGAGGCAAAGAGGTAATACAAATTCCATTACTGTCCCCTGGGGTTAAGCGGGTAAAAGACCTAAGATTATAATTGTGACCCTTATTGGATTTAGTGGATGGCTTCGCAGGGGACAGTGGATATGGTATTCCTGTGATGATAGGAGTGGGGGAAAAAATGGGTGCAGATGGGGCCAATGTGCAAACAATAGAGGGGAAACAAATAACAGGAACAAAATTACAAAATGAAGAGAAATGAAAATAAGAAGATGATAATAAAGGGATGGATAAAGGGTTTTTGAAGGTACCCGCAACAGAGGCAGCCACTACCGCAGTTGAACAAGATTTGGTGATACATGGGGATGGGGGAGGAATATGCTCCTCGTGAGTGCCGCTAACTTCCAATGAATTCATTTGCGAATTCCCCTCATGTTGGACAGGTGCCTTCCCTCACTGATCAGAATCTGGGTTAACAACTACTTGTTCAGGCCGAGCAACCGAAGCAAATCTTGATGCAAGTAGTGGGGAATCTTTGTATAGATGTCCCTTTTCCACATTAATTTATCAATCCGAGTGCATACATTTTTCAAGGTAACGCGCAAGGTATATGCAGGGGCAAGGTTACAATCTAACATAAACCAAGGATTCATAGCCAAAGAATCAAAGCATCGTTGTAACAGTAATTAGAAATAAATCTCAATTTTAATTAATTAATTAATTAATTAATTTTTTTATTATTATTTTTTTTTACCGAGAAAAAAAATGAACTTTTCATTGCACAGACAAAAAGTTACATTGTATATGTTGTTAGACATTCAAATGACTATATGATTTTTAATCATAGGGTTGTTGAGATGTTGCTTGAGGGGTGCACCCTTTTGCCATCTCGATTATCTGGTTTTGAGTCACTGATCATTTTTGATACCAAGACCTCCTCAAGGAGAAAAACAACCCCGGTTGATCAGTTTCCTGAGCATCAAACCTGCATCATTGGTCTTTGTTCTTAGCTATAACATAAACATAGACTAATGGGTTTGAATCATTCCCGAGTCTCCTAAACAATCCAAACAAGAATGAGTCAGCTGGAATTGTATGAGAGTTTTTAATTGTTATGGAGTTAAAAAGTGCTAGTAACTGTTGTTTTAAACTAAAGAAAAAAACTGAAAAGAAGGAAAGTGCCTAAGCCCAAGTTGTGGACTTATAGAGATTGAATTTGAGCGTAGGGCGGAAGATCCGACACATGGATCTCGTCCATCTCTGAGTCCTCTATCCTCCAACTGCCCAAATCTTGTTGCAGACCTGCTTTAGAAAGTTTGCCTGCAGATTCATTACGCTCCCTCTGTATGTGACACAGAGAAATGTTATTAAAATAAGGTTTTAAATGTAATGTTTCTTCTAATAATGGAGATAGAATGTAATTCTGACATCTGCTTGTTCCATTGAACCATTTGACTATATTCAGAGAGTCCCCGAAGATCTGAATCGTGGATATGCCCAGATGGGTAAGCCAGCAAAGAAGGAGTTTTAAGGTTGTCAGCTCTGTGAAGTTGTTAGATCCGGTCCCTATACCCACTGAGGCTTTGAGTCATCTATGAGGTTGTAGGTGGATGATTAGCCCAACATCCCATTTTTTGTTTTGGTTGGAGGCCCCATCGAAATATGCCTAGGGAACCCCTTCCTTAATACACTCTTCTTTAACGGGTGGGGTAAGTCCTCATGAGTGGGCTCAAGAATGCTTGTTAAGATAGATGCACTTCTGATAGCTATGCTCCCCACTGAGGGTGTTTGATATTGAAAGATACTTTTGTTCCTTGCGAGCCATAATGCCCAAGAGATGATTAGGGGAAGGTTCCTCAGATTTTCTTCAGGGTGTTGGGGCCACCAAGATTTCCAAGCTTCAGCGATCGTCAACCCATTCCATGAGAATCTTTTGTGGATCAGTTCCCCGACAGGTTTCCAGACTTCTTTGGAGAAGGAACAATCTATGAAGAGGTGATAATTGACTCAGGGGCATTTTTACATAGGGCACATCTCCTTGGCCCTGACTTATATCTTTTCTGAAGGATGTCCTAGGTTGGCACCTTCTCCTTTAGGATGCACCAAAAGAACATTCGGGCTTTTGCTGGGCATTGCAGTTTCCAGATTGAGGTTACCCACCATTCTTGGTTTTCCAACCTTTCTTCGACATTAGGTACTTGTATCCTTGTTTTAGGGAGTATTTGCCTGAGTCTGCATGAGCCCAAAGTAACTGATCTGGTCTATCTCTTACTCGAACATTTGATCGAGACAACTCTGTGGTGAAGGTGATCCATTCACCTCTCTATTGATGGTTGAGGTTTAGGTCTGATCCTGTAAGCCAGGCTTGGTCCCAGATGGAGGAGTGGCCATGGTTCTCAATCTGACTAAGATTGTGAATGCCTCTTGTGTTGAGATGGTTGATGAGGCCCGGGGATAGGATGAAATCTTTGTTGCATCCTACCCATGGATCCTTCCTTATTCAGACATGTTCTCCATTTCCTACCTACCAGGATAGGCCCTTTTCAATAATCTTAAAGCCTTCTAATGTTTCTTTCCTTACCACTGAGGCATTGCCTTTCTTTTTAGTTGGGCTTTTGATCCAATCTTCCAATGGCATTGGATCAATGTATTTTCATTTGACCACCATAGTCCAGAGGTTCTTCGTTTTGATAAGCCTCCATCCTAATTTTGCTGCCAGCGATGGTCCGAAGGTGGTTAAATCTTTTATTCCCCATCCGCCCCAATCCTTTGGCCTTGCCACCTTTTCCCAGGCCACCCATGGGAGTATCGAGTCTTCCTTTGAGCCTGCCCATAAGAATTTGCTGCAGACTCTTCTAATTTTCTCCAGAATCCCTTTTGAGACCCAGGTTAATGCAGCCCAATAAAGCAATATAGCCAGAAGGACTGATTTAATAAGGGTCAGTTTGCCAGCTCTAGATAGCTATTTGAAACTCTAATGGGTGATTCTTGATTTGCTTTTCGCAATCAGCCAGTGCCAATCCTGCTTCCTGTATGAGCAGGGCTTTAGGAATAACCCAAGGTATTTGAAGGAGTCATGAATTCTCCTATCTTCGAAGGGAAATCTTCCTCTTGTTTTTTCCTTGGCTCAGTTTCCATCCATGGTTTAGGATGTTAAGGCGCTTCAGATTCTCCATGAAGAGGAAAGCTTTATCATCGAAGTCTCTAGCCCTTGCAAGTCTCCAAGGGGACTTAAAGAGGTGAGTTGAAGGAGTCCTCTTGACAGCCAGGTAGGATTGACTTTGAAGGGGGCTTCCGACCTTTTGGGGGGCTTGGATAATTCTAGAAAGACTAGCATATGGTATGAGCTTCCTCCTTCACCCATCACTAAAGAAAGGCTAGGATCTTGTGCTGCTACTTCCTCCCGAAGGAGGAAACAGTCCAGTGATTTTGGCAACACGTCCATCCCCCATTCTCCTATTTCTCCAGGTAGGTCTTACCTTCAGCAAGTTAATGTCCAACAATTTTTTGTCTCTGAAAATATTGGTGAAAAAAATCTGATAGTTGGTCTTCTCTGGCCGAGGGGCCCCAGGTTTCGAAGGAGCCTATGGAGAAGTTTAAGTCTCCCTCGATGACTAGGTTGGGATTGTTCAGTAATTATTTGGAGAGGAGGGTCTTCCAGAAGAGGGCTCTTCCCTGGCAGGGCCCATAAATGTTTACTATCTGCAGAGTGGTGAACAGTTCTTGGGAGTAGACTTCCATCCCCATTACCTGGTCCATCCCCCAGGAATTTAGGGCTTTAAATTTCTCTTGCTTAAATGCCATGGCTAGGCCCTGAGAATGACCTTTGGCATCCAAGACCTGGATGAACCATCTTGGCAGAATTTTTGACAGCGATTTTGAGACTTCTTCCCCTGCTCCCAGGGTTTCTTAAAGGAAGAGTATATCCAGATTTTAGGTCTGAATTACTTCTTTTAAGGCCAAATTTTTAGGGCTTCTGGCTAAACCTCTGCAGTTCTAGGAGAGAATGATCATTGATTGACCTCCAAAGGGTGTTTTGCTGCTCTAAGTGCCCCAAAAATGGACATTTTCTTGCCATCTGCAATTGTCTAGCTTGGCTCTTAGCAGAGCCCTGGATAGGTTTGTTTTTCTTCCTCTTGTCTTTCTGTCTCCTGGCTGGGAGGATTGCATGTCGATTCCTCCCACTACCTCCAACACTCCCCATGGGGGAGGTTTTCTCTCTCGAGCCCTGAGGTTATAAGGATTGGATGCAGTGAGGGTTTCTTCTCTTTGAAGTCCAACATTGGTTAAGGCATATTCATGATTCAGATCTATGTTGGGAATGGAGGTGATTATACTTTGAACTTGCATATTATCTGAGCTTAGAATAGGAGCAACAATGTTCTGTTGCCTGGAGGGACCAAGCACAAATTCAGCTATATTTAAAGAAATTATAGGAGTAACAAAAGGTGGGTTTAAGGCTAGGCCCATACCCTCTTTGTCGATTGAGTGGCTTTCTTCGACGTCAGCTATAGAGTCCTAGATCTTTGCATTCCCTTCTAGCTGGTTGGGTGACTGGTGCTCCTGGTTGGGCTTCTGCTACTCTTCTGTTTTCCCGTATGGATCGTGTTGGGGTCCATCTGTATCCATCGACTCTTCCTCCTTGTTCCCTTCCGGGGGGTTTTCTTTTTGCATTTCCACTGCTGATCCCTCTGTCTCAGCCTTCTTTTTCTTTCCTCAGTGTTTGAGATCCATCGGGCATTCTTTTGCCAAGTGTCCATAAATGTGACACCTATGGCATCGAAATGGCAGGTGCTCATAGTCGAGTTGTTGGAGGTATTTGAACTCTTTGTATTGCAGCTAGATTTCTTCTACCAATCTTGCCCGAGGGGTGAGGCTTACCAAGATGCGTGCCATCCCCAGGTCTCTGGTTTGTAAAAAGGACATATCTGTTTCCATGTATTTCCCTAGGTGATTCTCGATAGACTTGAAGATTGATTCAACCCAAACGAATGGCGGGAGCCCTGGCAATTAGACCCAAACTGGTAGCTCATCGACTCTTTCCCTCTAGACGTCAAACAGAGGGTTCCATAATTTGAATAGAATCGGGTTCCTGCCAAATGCCCAATTTCTTTCCAATACCTAGTCCGCTGCTTCTTTCTTCGCAAATTTAACCATAAACCAACCCTTTGTGAGTGGTGAGACTTGAAAGGCTAAATCTGGGGCTTCCTTCCAGTGATGGGAAGCCCACTCCTGAATGAAGTTCGTTGAGTGCTTTTTCCCTCTTTCCCTTCCAAGCAGCGTCAGATCCGTGACTTCCACGACTTCGTCTATTGACACATTCATTCCCAGAATTAGGTTTGCAACTGATTCTTTTCTCTTAATTATTTTGGGATTTTTCCTCTTCTCCCCCGCCCGCCTCTGCCGTGTCCCTTCCTCCCTACCCTGAGTGGTCGCTTCCACATATGTTGTTTCTACTTGGAGTGTTATTGTTCTCCTTTCTTCCTGGTTGAGTCCTCTTCCTTCTATTGGTCTGCCTTCTACTTGTCCGTCTCCACTTCTTTCCTATGCCTCTCTAAGTTTTGCTTCCTCCCCTTGCTTCAGACCCCCCTCCGCTGTCTTCCCCTCTTCCTCAACCCCATCTGATAGATTTAGAATCCCCGCAAAACCAGACCCTGGGGCCGAAATTTGTTGTTTTGGTTGTCTGCGGCTTAGAGGATTTTGGGGTTTCACAGCTTGATTTAGGCTCTAACGCAGCTGAGCATTTCTTCCTTGTGTCGTTCCCGGCTTCCAGTCTGGTTTATTTCCTTCAATGCTTCCAAGACCACAGCTTATCACGATGTCTTCTAACCCTCTACAAAAGAATAGGCTAAGAGGATGGGGGTTTTCTTGACTTATGGGTTTTTTGATGCCGCTACTGCCGGTTCTTCCTGAGCGTGCGTCTCCTGGATGAAGGGGAGTTCTTTCCTGCTCTTTAGAAACGATAGACCTAGGGTGTCCTCCAGCTGCCCTAGGGTTCCCTTCTGATCCTAGGACTCCTCTGAACCTCAAGTTTCCTTCCCATGTCTTCCAGCTGGATGAATATACCGTTCACTATTCTGATCTATGACCTCCAGACCCCAGACCGACAAGATATTGCCAGGTTCAGGGTCCAGATCAACGGTGTCGTTCGAGTTCACCATCCTCTTGCCGGCTGCTCCTTAGTAACTGCTGGCTGCACCTTGGTAACTACTGGCCGTAATTGTCACCCCTGTTCAAGATTCCACCATTAGTGTGTTGCGGGCTGAGAGTGACAACGCTTTCAACCTTGCTAGTTAACCCCGTTTTGGTTCCCAGGTCCATTTCCTTAAGCCGCACATGGATTGTTTAGCTGTTTTGGGGCTGAGCTCATCTGCCGTCCTCTTCCACCTGCCTCCTACCTCGAGCCCTACTCTGACGTCCTTTTTCAAGCTGCCTCCATCTGTTTGCCTCCCGTACGTGCCCCTGTCCTTGTCCAGGCCCCGAGGCCTCCACCTGTAAGCCCCTACACCCACCTGCTTCCTTGCCATAGATCTCAGAAATTAAAAAGGCATCCAAAACAATTAATTAAAGAGCTGTAATAGAAATAAGTAATTATCACACAACAAAAGAAACAACACACATAAAGAAAATACACATCACCTAATCAGGAGAGTGGGTCTAGTTCTCTGATCAAGGCTGCATCAACTCACAGCTAGGAGAAGAACAACAAACTTGCTTGCATTCAATTAATATATGAAGAACTGTTACAATGTTTGTCTCTGCACGGCTAAACCCTTTGCACAGGAATGAAACCCCTTTTATACAAATACATGGGAAAGACATATTCCCCCAAATCTGGCAACTAATGCCCAAAAATATACAACTGTTAGAACAACAACTAATTGTAGAGAGAGAACAATAAAGATTTGAAATAAGCCTGTGAGAAGTTGGGAGTTGGTTATGTTGTTGCAGCATTGCCGAACAGTTGTTGTAAACACGGGACTACTGCTGCGAGCTGTGAATGCAATACCTATTCACCAAAATCTGCGAAAATAGCAAAGTTTAGTAGTTCGCATACGCAAAACCCCGTGACCTTACTTCATCAATTAAATATTCCAAGAGATGTTAGAAGTGAGGTTTACCTTGTGAGTTTATCACAATTAATGCATATCATTGGTGCAAAAAAGATGAAAGGATAGGCAGATTTGGTGCCCAACATCTCCCCCAAACTAGTCTTATGCATGTCCTCATGCAGCTCGCCGCTTCCGCAGGTTTGGGTTAGAACAACTGTAGTCAGAGTGGAGCTGGGCGAGATCATACTCACCTTCCATATCTGTTACGAAGGGATTGTATCCTTTTGTGAGAAGAACATCCTTCCACCAATCATTTGGTACATTGTATGCTAGGATGTAGTGCTCTGCTAGAAACCAAATGATGGGGAACCTGAACCGGAGTCCCATCCACCAAACCCACATGTTTGGATGCATGCCACGTATTTCAGCACCTGACTTAGTGCTCATGCAAAATTTGGCTCCCCAAAAGGTTCCCTGTTTCAAACAACTGTAGGTGACATCATCCACCTCTTTTGACAACTATCAAGGGCCTCACCTCGAAATGTGACTATTTGTTTGACACAGAGGTCAATACACTACTTCTGTTCCTCAGCATTCGTTCTTTATTTCTGTCAATTTCTAAAAAGGCAGCGTGCTTATTATACATCGTCACAGACTGTCCGTTCTCCCCTCTTATCATAAGAGGCTTCATGTTTTGATTCAATTCAAACGTATTAGAATCCTTCTCCCAGTTTATCTAGTTGATAGTATAGGAGGTAAGAGCCCTTAAATGAATGTCCCCCACATATGGGATTGGGTTAAACTCTTGGTCCATGCCCAGGAAGTATCCATGCATATAAAGCTCACACATCAGATGCTGGGTTATTATGTCATGGATTCTTAGTATACAAAGGAACTGTATAGAATCCTCGATCTCATGACTAACCTCCTTCTTAATACTTTCCAAACAGAAGAAAAGAAATTGCTCATGAAGGAACAGGGCATAACAAGAAGCAGGAGGGCGACATGCCATTACCTTTTGTGCCAAGCTGAACATATTTTCTTTGTCTATATTCAATTCCAACAATTGTCCTTCCAATCTTTCCACTTTGCGTTGTTGCTTTGCATACCTCAGCCATAATATGTCCACTCGTTCTATATACTCAAGGATAGCCTAGGACAATTGTTCTTGGACCCTTTTCACCTCATTATTGTAATGGGCCGTGACGAATTTCCAATTTTGAACCTCGATTGTTAAAACGAATTCACAACCATCGAACAAGTGTTCAATAGAATCCGTTTGGGTGGCATCAGAGGTTGGAAGCACATCATCTATCTGCGTTGATGCTTCAGCCACTGTAACCTTGGGCTTCTTAGCCCGCCATTTATACTTTATTACATGTTGCTCAAGTCGATGCACCTGTCTTCTTAGCCTTCGAACATCTGTTTTCAACCGCATCGTGTCTCTAAACTATAGCTGATATCTCTTTTTAAGGGGGGTCTCCTTTGCTCGCACAGTCCTATCCATTCTTGCTTAACAATTAATTCATCTGGCCCTGTAGCTAGTCCAGAAGGTGGTGGATTACTTGGAGGAGTATCCACCAGTCCATCTCCCGAGCTTCCCTTACTTGGTTCCCCTTTCTTAGAAGCATTCGCTTCTTCCTCCCTTCTGGACTTCGGGACATCTGTTATCTGAACAACACCTTCTTCAACGATTCACTATTCTCGTTCTCCTGCAAGGTTTTCCTTTTCAATCTGTTCTTCAGAATGGCCTTATTGAGAATCAACCACCAACAAACTAGCATCAATTGAACCCTTTACCGAACCATCAAACTTCAAATGACAGGAACAATGACTTCCTTTTCTGAGCGTTGGGGAGAATGAGACACTCTTGCTCCTATTGGTATGGTGGCACAAAAAGGATAATGGAAGATGTTCTCTTCCTAGTCTATAGCGGCCTTGTCTGCTACCTTGAGTTCCTTCCCTTCATCACCCACAATTCTGCTTTGGCTCGAGGCTCCTTCCTGTGTTAACTCCTGTCCCATGGTTGACACTGGTTCTTGTGGGGCAGTGTCAACATTAGGGTTCATTCTTTCCAAATTCTTCGGGACCGGATGGGTTAGTGGTGGTTCTTGTGTGGCACCACCACCCATATCCAACGCTTCCTGAATAGGTGATGCTGGCATTGTTTCCCCTTGCACTCCATTACTGAAAGTGGATTCTTGTATCACCGTATCAATCCCATCCATCATGTCCATGATTTCCTCCTCAATTGGTTCCATAGTCGAGGCTGGTTCTTGTGTAATAGCCTCGGTTGTAGCATTGACTGTCTCTTTCGTTTCAAGCTCCTTTTCTTGCTCTCATTCTTCCTCTTCCATTTCCATCTCTTCAAGCTCTTCTTGGTCTAGATATTCTTCCTCTGTTGGTTCCTCCTCCATTCTCTCTAGCTCTCCTTCTCTAGCAACTATAGTAGCTGCTACTTCCAATAAGGTCTCCTTAACCAGAAAATGATCCAATCTTCTGGCTAGTGCATCATCACCAATCCTCTGATTTCACCAGGTGGGTTTTAGATGGGACATGGGTATATCAATCAAATGATGATCCTTCAATAGAGTCCGGATCCCATCTGATAGAGAGTCAATTTGAGCATTCATTCCCCAGGATTCAGCATGTCCGAGGGAGAAATTAGATCCCCCCTAATAATAATGTTCTCTACTTGAAGTAGTCATAATTTAGTAACATCTGCCAAAATGTAATCCTGTTGATACAGGGCCCACAGACATTTATAATCCTTAGCTCCCTTCCAACTTCTGTTGTGTATATATCAACACCTATGAACCCTTCCCCTCCCCCAGTAGTTCTGTAATCTAATGGACCTGGGATCATGTCCCAATATCAAACCACAAGAACGCCCACGTGCATCCAGTGTATGAAATTCCATCCAGGAGAGATGGACTCGAGGATGGGAATAATTTGTGAGCCAGCCACAAGTCTCATGAAGAAATACAATGTCTACCACTTCCAATTCCATCATCCGACGGAAGGATAATTTCTTAGCAGGGCTAGCCAATCCCCGACAGTTGTATGAGATCCACTTAATGGGGGACCAAGGGGGAGGGAGGTCAATACTATAAGGACCTTGTCAATGGGTTGTTACTGACCTAGTACCACATCCAGTCCAGCCTAAAAAATGGCTTTGGACATGATGGAGTGTCTACCCTTGGAAGACTTAGATTGTGGAGGCAAAGAGGTAATACAAATTCCATTACTGTCCCCTGGGGTTAAGCGGGTAAAAGACCTAAGATTATAATTGTGACCCTTATTGGATTCAGTGGATGGCTCCGCAGGGGAGAGTGGATATGGTATTCCTGTGATGATAGGAGTGGGGGAAAAAATGGGTGCAGATGGGGCCAATGTGCAAACAATAGAGGGGAAACAAATAACAGGAACAAAATTACAAAATGAAGAGAAATGAAAATAAGAAGATGATAATAAAGGGAGGGATAGAGGGTTTTTGAAGGTACCCGCAACAGAGGCAGCCACTGCCGCAGTTGAACAAGATTTGGTGATACATGGGGATGGGGGAGGAATATGCTCCTCGTGAGTGCCGCTAACTTCCAATGAATCCATTTGCGAATTCTCCTCATGTTGGACAGGTGCCTTCCCTCACTGATCAGAATCTGGGTTAACAACTACTTGTTCAGGCCGAGCAACCGAAGCAAATCTTGATGCAAGTAGTGGGGAATCTTTGTATAGATGTCCCTTTTCCACATTAATTTATCAATCCGAGTGCATACATTTTTCAAGGTAACGCGCAAGGTATATGCAGGGGCAAGGTTACAATCTAACATAAACCAAGGATTCATAGCCAAAGAATCAAAGCATCGTTGTAACAGTAATTAGAAATAAATCTCAATTTTAATTAATTAATTAATTAATTAATTTTTTTATTATTATTTTTTTTTACCGAGAAAAAAAATGAACTTTTCATTGCACAGACAAAAAGTTACATTGTATATGTTGTTAGACATTCAAATGACTATATGATTTTTAATCATAGGGTTGTTGAGATGTTGCTTGAGGGGTGCACCCTTTTGCCATCTCGATTATCTGGTTTTGAGTCACTGATCATTTTTGATACCAAGACCTCCTCAAGGAGAAAAACAACCCCGGTTGATCAGTTTCCTGAGCATCAAACCTGCATCATTGGTCTTTGTTCTTAGCTATAACATAAACATAGACTAATGGGTTTGAATCATTCCCGAGTCTCCTAAACAATCCAAACAAGAATGAGTCAGCTGGAATTGTATGAGAGTTTTTAATTGTTATGGAGTTAAAAAGTGCTAGTAACTGTTGTTTTAAACTAAAGAAACAAACTGAAAAGAAGGAAAGTGCCTAAGCCCAAGTTGTGGACTTATAGAGATTGAATTTGAGCGTAGGGCGGAAGATCCGACACATGGATCTCGTCCATCTCTGAGTCCTCTATCCTCCAACTGCCCAAATCTTGTTGCAGACCTGCTTTAGAAAGTTTGCCTGCAGATTCATTACGCTCCCTCTGTATGTGACACAGAGAAATGTTATTAAAATAAGGTTTTAAATGTAATGTTTCTTCTAATAATGGAGATAGAATGTAATTCTGACATCTGCTTGTTCCATTGAACCATTTGACTATATTCAGAGAGTCCCCGAAGATCTGAATCGTGGATATGCCCAGATGGATGAGCCAACAAAGAAGGAGTTTTAAGGATGTCAGCTCGGTGAAGTTGTTAGATCCGGTCCCTATACCCACTGAGGCTTTGAGGCATCTATGAGGTTGTAGGTGGATGATTAGCCCAACATCCCATTTTTTGTTTTGGTTGGAGGCCCCATCGAAATATGCCTAGGGAACCCCTTCCTTAATACACTCTTCTTTAACGGGTGGGGTAAGTCCTCATGAGTGGGCTCAAGAATGCTTGTTAAGATAGATGCACTTCTGATAGCTATGCTCCCCACTGAGGGTGTTTGATATTGAAAGATACTTTTGTTCCTTGCGAGCCATAACGCCCAAGAGATGATTAGGGGAAGGTTCCTCAGATTTTCTTCAGGGTGTTGGGGCCACCAAGATTTCCAAGCTTCAGCGATCGTCAACCCATTCCATGAGAATCTTTTGTGGATCAGTTCCCCGACAGGTTTCCAGACTGCTTTGGAGAAGGAACAATCTATGAAGAGGTGATAATTGACTCAGGGGCATTTTTACATAGGGCACATCTCCTTGGCCCTGACTTATATCTTTTCTGAAGGATGTCCTAGGTTGGCACCTTCTCCTTTAGGATGCACCAAAAGAACATTCGGGCTTTTGCTGGGCATTGCAGTTTCCAGATTGAGGTTACCCACCATTCTTGGTTTCCCAACCTTTCTTCGACATTAGGTACTTGTATCCTTGTTTTAGGGAGTATTTGCCTGAGTCTGCATGAGCCCAAACTAACTGATCTGGTCTATCTCTTACTCGAACATTTGATCGAGACAACTCTGTGGTGAAGGTGATCCATTCACCTCTCTATTGATGGTTGAGGTTTAGGTCTGATCCTGTAAGCCAGGCTTGGTCCCAGATGGAGGAGTGGCCATGGTTCTCAATCTGACTAAGATTGTGAATGCCTCTTGTGTTGAGATGGTTGATGAGGCCCGGGGATAGGATGAAATCTTTGTTGCATCCTACCCATGGATCCTTCCTTATTCAGACATGTTCTCCATTTCCTACCTACCAGGATAGGCCCTTTTCAATAATCTTAAAGCCTTCTAATGTTTCTTTCCTTACCACTGAGGCATTGCCTTTCTTTTTAGTTGGGCTTTTGATCCAATCTTCCAATGGCATTGGATCAATGTATTTTCATTTGACCACCATAGTCCAGAGGTTCTTCGTTTTGATAAGCCTCCATCCTAATTTTGCTGCCAGCGATGGTCCGAAGGTGGTTAAATCTTTTATTCCCCATCCGCCCCAATCCTTTGGCCTTGCCACCTTTTCCCAGGCCACCCATGGGAGTATCGAGTCTTCCTTTGAGCCTGCCCATAAGAATTTGCTGCAGACTCTTCTAATTTTCTCCATAATCCCTTTTGAGACCCAGGTTAATGCAGCCCAATAAAGCAATATAGCCAGAAGGACTGATTTAATAAGGGTCAGTTTGCCAGCTCTAGATAGCTTTTTGAAACTCTAATGGGTGATTCTTGATTTGCTTTTCGCAATCAGCCAGTGCCAATCCTGCTTCCTGTATGAGCAGGGCTTTAGGAATAACCCAAGGTATTTGAAGGAGTCATGAATTCTCCTATCTTCGAAGGGAAATTCCTCTTTGATTTGGGTTACTTCCTGCTTGTTTAATCCTTCTAGCGATAGTTGTGATTTATCTTTGTTAACTTGTAAGCTTGTTTCCTTTAGGAAGAGATTTAGTATCCTTTTTAATTCCCGAGTTTCAGACCTTCTTCCATTAGTGAATAGTAGGATGTCATCCACGAACAGGAGGTGGGTTACTTTTAGGTTGACTTCCACTTCCAACCTTTGGATATCTCCTTTCCTTTGGGCATCAAGGAGCAACTGACTGAGGCCTTTTACTGCCAAAAGGAAAAGGAGGGGAGAGAGGGGGCATCCTTGTCGTAATCCTCTGACTTTGAAATCATGAGGAGGTTGCGTCGTTGATGAGGACTGCAAAGCTTACACTGGTTAAGTATCCCATTACCCAGTTTATGAAGTCATTTTGAAATCCCAGGTGCGTGAGGAGCATCTGAATGTACATCCAACTACTGATCCTTTGATTTTCTTTTGGATGATACTGTGAATGGTTTCCTGGGCTACTCCAATAGCTTCATGGATTTACCTCCCATTCAGAAAGACGAACTGTTCTTTTGACATGTGCCAGGATAAAATTGGTTTAACCAGGAGGGCTATCACCTTTGCTATGATTTTATAGATAGAATTACAGAGGGAGATCAATCGGAAGTACTCGATAGAGGAAGGGTCTTCTTTTTTGGAATGAGGGCTATGAAGGTTGAGTTGAAGGCTAGATAGATTACCCCTTTCTTTCTAGATTCTTCAACAACTTCAGTAAGATCTTGCCCTAATTTCTCAAAGAAATGTTGGAATAGCTCCACTGGCCAACCGTCTGGGCCTAGGATTTTATCCTTTGGCATTTCTTTTATGATTCCTTCCACCTCCCCCTCTGGTGAATTCTCCCATTAGTTCCAGCGAGTCCTCTTCTTCCAAATAACGAGGAAAAGTCTGGGTTGTTTGGATTACTTCTGCCAAGGAAATTCTACCCTGGTTTGAGAATAGGTTTTGAAAGTGTCTTGTGCCCATCTGGGACAGGTCCTCGAAGGATCGGGCCTCTCTTCCTCCTTCTTCTTTTATGTGCCAGATGGTGTTTGAGTTCTTCCTTCCTCTGGCATAGTTTTGAAAGAATTTGGTGTTTTCATCCCCTGATCTTAGCCAAATGGCTCTGATTTTCATTTGCCATTGTTCTTATCTTACTAATAGGATTTTGTTCCTTCAGGATTCCTACTGCATCATTTTTTCCCTTTTCTCATGAGTTTCATAACTATCGGCTTTAGGGCTTTCAAGCCATTGGAGATTCCTTTCTATTTGGATGAGGTCTTCATCTTCTTTCAATTTATTTTCCTTGGCTCAGTTCACCATGGCTTTTTTAAGGCGCTTCAGATTCTCCATGAAGAGGAAAGCTTTATCATCGAAGTCTCTAGCCCTTGCAAGTCTCCAAGGGGACTTAAAGAGGGAGTTGAAGGAGTCCTCTTGAAGCCAGGTAGGATTGACTTTGAAGGGGGCTTCCGACCTTTTGGGGGGCTTGGATAATTCTAGAAAGACTAGCATATGGTATGAGCTTCCTCCTTCACCCACTCACTAAAGAAAGGCTAGGATCTTTGCTGCTACTTCCTCCCGAAGGAGGAAACAGTCCAGTATTTTGGCAACACGTCCATCCCCCATTCTCCTATTTCTCCAGGTAGGTCTTACCTTCAGCAAGTTAATGTCCAACAATTTGTTGTCTCTGAAAATATTGGTGAAAAAAATCTGATAGTTGGTCTTCTCTGGCCGAGGGGCCCCAGGTTTCGAAGGAGCCTATGGAGAAGTTTAAGTCTCCCTCGATGACTAGGTTGGGATTGTTCAGTAATTATTTGGAGAGGAGGGTCTTCCAGAAGAGGGCTCTTCCCTGGCAGGGCCCATAAATGTTTACTATCAACAGAGTGGTGAACAGTTCTTGGGAGTAGACTTCCATCCCCATTACCTGGTCCATCCCCCAGGAATTTAGGGCTTTAAATTTCTCTTGCTTAAATGCCATGGCTAGGCCCCCAGAATGACCTTTGGCATCCAAGACCTGGATGATCCAACTTGGCAGAATTTTTGACAGCGATTTTGAGACTTCTTCGCCTGCTCCCAGGGTTTCTTGAAGGAAGAGTATATCCAGATTGTAGGTCTGAATTACTTCTTTTAAGGCCAAATTTTTAGGGTTTCTGGCTAAACCTCTGCAATTCTAGGAGAGAATGATCATTGATTGACCTCCAGAGGGTGTTTTGCTGCTCTAAGTGCCCCAAAAATGGACATTTTCTTGCCATCTGCAATTGTCTAGCTTGGCTCTTAGCAGAGCCTTGGATAGGTTTGTTTTTCTTCCTCTTGTCTTTCTGTCTCCTGGCTGGGAGGATTGCATGTCGATTCCTCCCACTACCTCCAACACTCCCCATGGGGGAGGTTTTCTCTCTCGAGCCCTGAGGTTATAAGGATTGGATGCAGTGAGGGTTTCTTCTCTTTGAAGTCCAACATTGGTTAAGGCATATTCATGATTCAGATCTATGTTGGGAATGGAGGTGATTATACTTTGAACTTGCATATTATCTGAGCTTAGAATAGGAGCAACAATGTTCTGTTGCCTGGAGGGACCAAGCACAAATTCAGCTATATTTAAAGAAATTATAGGAGTAACAAAAGGTGGGTTTAAGGCTAGGCCCATACCCTCTTTGTCGATTGAGTGGCTTTCTTCGACGTCAGCTATAGAGTCCTAGATCTTTGCATTCCCTTCTAGCTGGTTGGGTGACTGGTGCTCCTGGTTGGGCTTCTGCTACTCTTCTGTTTTCCCGTATGGATCGTGTTGGGGTCCATCTGTATCCATCGACTCTTCCTCCTTGTTCCCTTCCGGGGGGTTTTCTTTTTGCATTTCCACTGCTGATCCCTCTGTCTCAGCCTTCTTTTTCTTTCCTCAGCGTTTGAGATCCATCGGGCATTCTTTTGCCAAGTGTCCATAAATGTGACACCTATGGCATCGAAATGGCAGGTGCTCATAGTCGAGTTGTTGGAGGTATTTGAACTCTTTGTATTGCAGCTAGATTTCTTCTACCAATCTTGCCCGAGGGGTGAGGCTTACCAAGATGCGTGCCATCCCCAGGTCTCTGGTTTGTAAAAAGGACATATCTGTTTCCATGTATTTCCCTAGGTGATTCTCGATAGACTTGAAGATTGATTCAACCCAAACGAACGGCGGGAGCCCTGGCAATTAGACCCAAACTGGTAGCTCATCGACTCTTTCCCTCTAGACGTCAAACAGAGGGTTCCATAATTTGAATAGAATCGGGTTCCTGCCAAATGCCCAATTTCTTTCCAATACCTAGTCCGCTGCTTCTTTCTTCGCAAATTTAACCATAAACCAACCCTTTGTGAGTGTTGAGACTTGAAAGGCTAAATCTGGGGCTTCCTTCCAGTGATGGGAAGCCCACTCCTGAATGAAGTTCGTTGAGTGCTTTTTCCCTCTTTCCCTTCCAAGCAGCGTCAGATCCGTGACTTCCACGACTTCGTCTATTGACACATTCATTCCCAGAATTAGGTTTGCAACTGATTCTTTTCTCTTAATTATTTTGGGATTTTTCCTCTTCTCCCCCGCCCGCCTCTGCCGTGTCCCTTCCTCCCTACCCTGAGTGGTCGCTTCCACATATGTTGTTTCTACTTGGAGTGTTATTGTTCTCCTTTCTTCCTGGTTGAGTCCTCTTCCTTCTATTGGTCTGCCTTCTACTTGTCCGTCTCCACTTCTTTCCTATGCCTCTCTAAGTTTTGCTTCCTCCCCTTGCTTCAGACCCCCCTCCGCTGTCTTCCCCTCTTCCTCAACCCCATCTGATAGATTTAGAATCCCCGCAAAACCAGACCCTGGGGCCGAAATTTGTTGTTTTGGTTGTCTGCGGCTTAGAGGATTTTGGGGTTTCACAGCTTGATTTAGGCTCTAACGCAGCTGAGCATTTCTTCCTTGTGTCGTTCCCGGCTTCCAGTCTGGTTTATTTCCTTCAATGCTTCCAAGACCACAGCTTATCACGATGTCTTCTAACCCTCTACAAAAGAATAGGCTAAGAGGATGGGGGTTTTCTTGACTTATGGGTTTTTTGATGCCGCTACTGCCGGTTCTTCCTGAGCGTGCGTCTCCTGGATGAAGGGGAGTTCTTTCCTGCTCTTTAGAAACGATAGACCTAGGGTGTCCTCCAGCTGCCCTAGGGTTCCCTTCTGATCCTAGGACTCCTCTGAACCTCAAGTTTCCTTCCCATGTCTTCCAGCTGGATGAATATACCGTTCACTATTCTGATCTATGACCTCCAGACCCCAGACCGACAAGATATTGCCAGGTTCAGGGTCCAGATCAACGGTGTCGTTCGAGTTCACCATCCTCTTGCCGGCTGCTCCTTAGTAACTGCTGGCTGCACCTTGGTAACTACTGGCCGTAATTGTCACCCCTGTTCAAGATTCCACCATTAGTGTGTTGCGGGCTGAGAGTGACAACGCTTTCAACCTTGCTAGTTAACCCCGTTTTGGTTCCCAGGTCCATTTCCTTAAGCCGCACATGGATTGTTTAGCTGTTTTGGGGCTGAGCTCATCTGCCGTCCTCTTCCACCTGCCTCCTACCTCGAGCCCTACTCTGACGTCCTTTTTCAAGCTGCCTCCATCTGTTTGCCTCCCGTACGTGCCCCTGTCCTTGTCCAGGCCCCGAGGCCTCCACCTGTAAGCCCCTACACCCACCTGCTTCCTTGCCATAGATCTCAGAAATTAAAAAGGCATCCAAAACAATTAATTAAAGAGCTGTAATAGAAATAAGTAATTATCACACAACAAAAGAAACAACACACATAAAGAAAATACACATCACCTAATCAGGAGAGTGGGTCTAGTTCTCTGATCAAGGCTGCATCAACTCACAGCTACGAGAAGAAAAACAAACTTGCTTGCATTCAATTAATATATGAAGAACTGTTACAATGTTTGTCTCTGCTCGGCTAAACCCTTTGCACAGGAATGAAACCCCTTTTATACAAATACATAGGAAAGACATATTCCCCCAAATCTGGCAACTAATGCCAAAAAATATACAACTGTTAGAACAACAACTAATTGTAGAGAGAGAACAATAAAGATTTGAAATAAGCCTGTGAGAAATTGGGAGTTGGTTACGTTGTTGCATCATTGCCGAACAGTTGTTGTAAACACGGGACTACTGCTGCGAGCTGTGAATGCAATACCTATTCACCAAAATCTGCGAAAATAGCAAAGTTTAGTAGTTCGCATACGCAAAACCCCGTGACCTTACTTCATCAATTAAATATTCCAAGAGATGTTAGAAGTGAGGTTTACCTTGTGAGTTTATCACAATTAATGCATATCATTGGTGCAAAAAGGATGAAAGGATAGGCAGATTTGGTGCCCAACATCTCCCCCAAACTAGTCTTATGCATGTCCTCATGCAGCTCGCCGCTTCCGCAGGTTTGGGTTAGAACAACTGTAGTCAGAGTGGAGCTGGGCGAGATCATACTCACCTTCCATATCTGTTACGAAGGGATTGTATCCTTTTGTGAGAAGAACATCCTTCCACCAATCATTTGGTACATTGTATGCTAGGATGTAGTGCTCTGCTAGAAACCAAATGATGGGGAACCTGAACCGGAGTCCCATCCACCAAACCCACATGTTTGGATGCATGCCACGTATTTCAGCACCTGACTTAGTGCTCATGCAAAATTTGGCTCCCCAAAAGGTTCCCTGTTTCAAACAACTGTAGGTGACATCATCCACCTCTTTTGACAACTATCAAGGGCCTCACCTCGAAATGTGACTATTTGTTTGACACAGAGGTCAATACACTACTTCTGTTCCTCAGCATTCGTTCTTTATTTCTGTCAATTTCTAAAAAGGCAGCGTGCTTATTATACATCGTCACAGACTGTCCGTTCTCCCCTCTTATCATAAGAGGCTTCATGTTTTGATTCAATTCAAACGTATTAGAATCCTTCTCCCAGTTTATCTAGTTGATAGTATAGGAGGTAAGAGCCCTTAAATGAATGTCCCCCACATATGGGATTGGGTTAAACTCTTGGTCCATGCCCAGGAAGTATCCATGCATATAAAGCTCACACATCAGATGCTGGGTTATTATGTCATGGATTCTTAGTATACAAAGGAACTGTATAGAATCCTCGATCTCATGACTAACCTCCTTCTTAATACTTTCCAAACAGAAGAAAAGAAATTGCTCATGAAGGAACAGGGCATAACAAGAAGCAGGAGGGCGACATGCCATTACCTTTTGTGCCAAGCTGAACATATTTTCTTTGTCTATATTCAATTCCAACAATTGTCCTTCCAATCTTTCCACTTTGCGTTGTTGCTTTGCATACCTCAGCCATAATATGTCCACTCGTTCTATATACTCAAGGATAGCCTAGGACAATTGTTCTTGGACCCTTTTCACCTCATTATTGTAATGGGCCGTGACGAATTTCCAATTTTGAACCTCGATTGTTAAAACGAATTCACAACCATCGAACAAGTGTTCAATAGAATCCGTTTGGGTGGCATCAGAGGTTGGAAGCACATCATCTATCTGCGTTGATGCTTCAGCCACTGTAACCTTGGGCTTCTTAGCCCGCCATTTATACTTTATTACATGTTGCTCAAGTCGATGCACCTGTCTTCTTAGCCTTCGAACATCTGTTTTCAACCGCATCGTGTCTCTAAACTATAGCTGATATCTCTTTTTAAGGGGGGTCTCCTTTGCTCGCACAGTCCTATCCATTCTTGCTTAACAATTAATTCATCTGGCCCTGTAGCTAGTCCAGAAGGTGGTGGATTACTTGGAGGAGTATCCACCAGTCCATCTCCCGGGCTTCCCTTACTTGGTTCCCCTTTCTTAGAAGCATTCGCTTCTTCCTCCCTTCTGGACTTCGGGACATCTGTTATCTGAACAACACCTTCTTCAACGATTCACTGTTCTCGTTCTCCTGCAAGGTTTTCCTTTTCAATCTGTTCTTCAGAATGGCCTTATTGAGAATCAACCACCAACAAACTAGCATCAATTGAACCCTTTACCGAACCATCAAACTTCAAATGACAGGAACAATGACTTCCTTTTCTGAGCGTTGGGGAGAATGAGACACTCTTGCTCCTATTGGTATGGTGGCACAAAAAGGATAATGGAAGATGTTCTCTTCCTAGTCTATAGCGGCCTTGTCTGCTACCTTGAGTTCCTTCCCTTCATCACCCACAATTCTGCTTTGGCTCGAGGCTCCTTCCTGTGTTAACTCCTGTCCCATGGTTGACACTGGTTCTTGTGGGGCAGTGTCAACATTAGGGTTCATTCTTTCCAAATTCTTCGGGACCGGATGGGTTAGTGGTGGTTCTTGTGTGGCACCACCACCCATATCCAACGCTTCCTGAATAGGTGATGCTGGCATTGTTTCCCCTTGCACTCCATTACTGAAAGTGGATTCTTGTATCACCGTATCAATCCCATCCATCATGTCCATGATTTCCTCCTCAATTGGTTCCATAGTCGAGGCTGGTTCTTGTGTAATAGCCTCGGTTGTAGCATTGACTGTCTCTTTCGTTTCAAGCTCCTTTTCTTGCTCTCATTCTTCCTCTTCCATTTCCATCTCTTCAAGCTCTTCTTGGTCTAGATATTCTTCCTCTGTTGGTTCCTCCTCCATTCTCTCTAGCTCTCCTTCTCTAGCAACTATAGTAGCTGCTACTTCCAATAAGGTCTCCTTAACCAGAAAATGATCCAATCTTCTGGCTAGTGCATCATCACCAATCCTCTGATTTCACCAGGTGGGTTTTAGATGGGACATGGGTATATCAATCAAATGATGATCCTTCAATAGAGTCCGGATCCCATCTGATAGAGAGTCAATTTGAGCATTCATTCCCCAGGATTCAGCATGTCCGAGGGAGAAATTAGATCCCCCCTAATAATAATGTTCTCTACTTGAAGTAGTCATAATTTAGTAACATCTGCCAAAATGTAATCCTGTTGATACAGGGCCCACAGACATTTATAATCCTTAGCTCCCTTCCAACTTCTGTTGTGTATATATCAACACCTATGAACCCTTCCCCTCCCCCAGTAGTTCTGTAATCTAATGGACCTGGGATCATGTCCCAATATCAAACCACAAGAACGCCCACGTGCATCCAGTGTATGAAATTCCATCCAGGAGAGATGGACTCGAGGATGGGAATAATTTGTGAGCCAGCCACAAGTCTCATGAAGAAATACAATGTCTACCACTTCCAATTCCATCATCCGACGGAAGGATAATTTCTTAGCAGGGCTAGCCAATCCCCGACAGTTGTATGAGATCCACTTAATGGGGGACCAAGGGGGATGGAGGTCAATACTCTAAGGATCTTGTCAATGGGTTGTTACTGACCTAGTGCCACATCCAGTCTAGCCTAAAAAATGGCTTTGGACATGATGGAGTGTCTACTCTTGGAAGACTTGGATTGTGGAGGCAACGAGGTAATACAAATTCCATTACCATCCCTCGGGGTTAAGCGGGTCAAAGACCTAAGATTATAACTGTGACCCTTATTGGATTCAGTGGATGGCTCTGCGGGGGAGAGTGGATATGGTATTCCTGTGATGATAGGAGTGGGGGAAAATTGGGTGCAGATGGGGCCAATGTGCAAACAATAGAGGGGAAACAAATAATAGGAACAAAATTACAAAATGAAGAGAAAGGAAAATAAGTAGATGATAATAAAGGGAGGGATGGAGGGTTTGTGAAGGTACCCGCAACAGAGGCAGCCGCCGCCATAACTGAACAAGATTTGGTGATACATGGGGATGGGGGACAAATATGCTCCTCGCGAGTGCCGCGAACTTCCTGTGAGTCCATCTGCGAATTCTCCTCATGTTGGACAGGTGCCTTCCCTCGCTAATCAGAATCCGGGTTAACAACTACTTGTTCAGGCAGAGCAACCGAAGCAAATCTTGATGCAAGTAGTGGGGAATCTTTGTATAGATGTCCCTTTTCCACATTAATTTATCAATCCGAGTGCATACATTTTTCAAGGTAACGCGCAAGGTATATGCAGGGGCAAGGTTACAATCTAACATAAACCAAGGATTCATAGCCAAAGAATCAAAGCATCGTTGTAACAGTAATTAGAAATAAATCTCAATTTTAATTAATTAATTAATTAATTAATTTTTTTATTATTATTTTTTTTTACCGAGAAAAAAAATGAACTTTTCATTGCACAGACAAAAAGTTACATTGTATATGTTGTTAGACATTCAAATGACTATATGATTTTTAATCATAGGGTTGTTGAGATGTTGCTTGAGGGGTGCACCCTTTTGCCATCTCGATTATCTGGTTTTGAGTCACTGATCATTTTTGATACCAAGACCTCCTCAAGGAGAAAAACAACCCCGGTTGATCAGTTTCCTGAGCATCAAACCTGCATCATTGGTCTTTGTTCTTAGCTATAACATAAACATAGACTAATGGGTTTGAATCATTCCCGAGTCTCCTAAACAATCCAAACAAGAATGAGTCAGCTGGAATTGTATGAGAGTTTTTAATTGTTATGGAGTTAAAAAGTGCTAGTAACTGTTGTTTTAAACTAAAGAAACAAACTGAAAAGAAGGAAAGTGCCTAAGCCCAAGTTGTGGACTTAGAGAGATTGAATTTGAGCATAGGGTGGAAGATCCGACACATGGATCTCGTCCATCTCTGAGTCCTCTATCCGCCAACTGCCCAGATCTTGTTGCAGACCTGCTTTAGAAAGCTGGTCTGCAGAGTCATTACGCTCCCTCTGTATGTGACAAAGAGAAATGTTATTAAAATAAGATTTTAAATGTAAGGTTTCTTCTAATAATGGAGATAGAATGTAATTCTGACATCTGCTTGTTCCATTGAACCATTTGACAATATTCAGAGAGTCCCCGAAGATCTGAATCGTGGATATGCCCAGATGGATGAGCCAACAAAGAAGGAGTTTTAAGGCTGTCAGCTCGGCGAAGTTGTTAGATCTGGTCCCTATACCCACTGAGGCTTTGAGGCATCTATGAGGTTGTAGGTGGATGATTAGCCCAACACCGCATTTGTTGTTTTGGCTGGAGGCCCCATCGAAATATGCCCAGGGAACCCCTTCCTTAATACACTCTTCTTTGACGGGTGGGGTAAATCCTCATGAGTGGGCTCAAGAATGCTTGTGAAGATAGATGCACTTCCGACAGCTGTGCTCTCCACTGAGGGGGTTTGATCTTGAAAGATACTTTTATTCCTTGCGAGCCATAACCCCCAAGAGATGATTAGGGGAAGGTTCCTCAGATTTTCTTCAGGGTGTTGGTGCCACCAAGATTTCCAGGCTTCAGCGATCGTCTGCCCATTCCATGAGACTCTTTTGTGGATCAGTTCCCCGACAGCTTGCCAGACTACTTTGGAGAAGGAACAATCTATGAAGAGGTGATAAATTGACTCAGAGGCATTTTTACATAGGGCGCATCTCCCTGGCCCTGACTTATATCTTTTCTGAAGGATGTCCTAGGTTGGCACCTTCTCCTTTAGGATGCACCAGAAGAACATTCGGGCTTTTGCTGGGCATTGCAGTTTCCAGATTGAGGTTACCCACCATTCTTGGTTTCCCAACCTTTCTTCGTCATTAGGTACTTGTATCCTTGTTTTAGGGAGTATTTGCCTGAGTCTGCATGAGCCCAAACTAACTGATCTGGTCTATCTCTTACTCGAACATTTGATCGAGACAACTCTGTGGTGAAGGTGATCCATTCACCTCTCTATTGATGGTTGAGGTTTAGGTCTGATCCTGTAAGCCAGGCTTGGTCCCAGATGGAGGAGTGGCCATGGTTCTCAATCTGACTAAGATTGTGAATGCCTCTTGTGTTGAGATGGTTGATGAGGCCGGGGATAGGATGAAATCTTTGTTGCATCCTACCCATGGATCCTTCCTTATTCAGACATGTTCTCCATTTCCTACCTACCAGGATAGGCCCTTTTCAATAATCTTAAAGCCTTCTAATGTTTCTTTCCTTACCACTGAGGCATTGCCTTTCTTTTTAGTTGGGCTTTTGATCCAATCTTCCAATGGCATTGGATCAATGTATTTTCATTTGACCACCATAGTCCAGAGGTTCTTCGTTTTGATAAGCCTCCATCCTAATTTTGCTGCCAGCGATGGTCCGAAGGTGGTTAAATCTTTTATTCCCCATCCGCCCTAATCCTTTGGTCTTGCCACCTTTTCCCAGGCCACCCATGGGAGTATCGAGTCTTCCTTTGAGCCTGCCCATAAGAATTTGCTGCAGACTCTTCTAATTTTCTCCATAATCCCTTTTGAGACCCAGGTTAATGCAGCCCAATAAAGCAATATAGCCAGAAGGACTGATTTAATAAGGGTCAGTTTGCCAGCTCTAGATAGCTTTTTGAAACTCTAATGGGTGATTCTTGATTTGCTTTTCGCAATCAGCCAGTGCCAATCCTGCTTCCTGTATGAGCAGGGCTTTAGGAATAACCCAAGGTATTTGAAGGAGTCATGAATTCTCCTATCTTCGAAGGGAAATTCCTCTTTGATTTGGGTTACTTCCTGCTTGTTTAATCCTTCTAGCGATAGTTGTGATTTATCTTTGTTAACTTGTAAGCTTGTTTCCTTTAGGAAGAGATTTAGTATCCTTTTTAATTCCCGAGTTTCAGACCTTCTTCCATTAGTGAATAGTAGGATGTCATCCACGAACAGGAGGTGGGTTACTTTTAGGTTGACTTCCACTTCCAACCTTTGGATATCTCCTTTCCTTTGGGCATCAAGGAGCAACTGACTGAGGCCTTTTACTGCCAAAAGGAAAAGGAGGGGAGAGAGGGGGCATCCTTGTCGTAATCCTCTGACTTTGAAATCATGAGGAGGTTGCGTCGTTGATGAGGACTGCAAAGCTTACACTGGTTAAGTATCCCATTACCCAGTTTATGAAGTCATTTTGAAATCCCAGGTGCGTGAGGAGCATCTGAATGTACATCCAACTACTGATCCTTTGATTTTCTTTTGGATGATACTGTGAATGGTTTCCTGGGCTACTCCAATAGCTTCATGGATTTACCTCCCATTCAGAAAGACGAACTGTTCTTTTGACATGTGCCAGGATAAAATTGGTTTAACCAGGAGGGCTATCACCTTTGCTATGTTTTTATAGATAGAATTACAGAGGGAGATCAATCGGAAGTACTCGATAGAGGAAGGGTCTTCTTTTTTGGAATGAGGGCTATGAAGGTTGAGTTGAAGGCTAGATAGATTACCCCTTTCTTTCTAGATTCTTCAACAACTTCAGTAAGATCTTGCCCTAATTTCTCAAAGAAATGTTGGAATAGCTCCACTGGCCAACCGTCTGGGCCTAGGATTTTATCCTTTGGCATTTCTTTTATGATTCCTTCCACCTCCCCCTCTGGTGAATTCTCCCATTAGTTCCAGCGAGTCCTCTTCTTCCAAATAACGAGGAAAAGTCTGGGTTGTTTGGATTACTTCTGCCAAGGAAATTCTACCCTGGTTTGAGAATAGGTTTTGAAAGTGTCTTGTGCCCATCTGGGACAGGTCCTCGAAGGATCGGGCCTCTCTTCCTCCTTCTTCTTTTATGTGCCAGATGGTGTTTGAGTTCTTCCTTCCTCTGGCATAGTTTTGAAAGAATTTGGTGTTTTCATCCCCTGATCTTAGCCAAATGGCTCTGATTTTCATTTGCCATTGTTCTTATCTTACTAATAGGATTTTGTTCCTTCAGGATTCCTACTGCATCATTTTTTCCCTTTTCTCATGAGTTTCATAACTATCGGCTTTAGGGCTTTCAAGCCATTGGAGATTCCTTTCTATTTGGATGAGGTCTTCATCTTCTTTCAATTTATTTTCCTTGGCTCAGTTCACCATGGCTTTTTTAAGGCGCTTCAGATTCTCCATGAAGAGGAAAGCTTTATCATCGAAGTCTCTAGCCCTTGCAAGTCTCCAAGGGGACTTAAAGAGGGAGTTGAAGGAGTCCTCTTGAAGCCAGGTAGGATTGACTTTGAAGGGGGCTTCCGACCTTTTGGGGGGCTTGGATAATTCTAGAAAGACTAGCATATGGTATGAGCTTCCTCCTTCACCCACTCACTAAAGAAAGGCTAGGATCTTTGCTGCTACTTCCTCCCGAAGGAGGAAACAGTCCAGTATTTTGGCAACACGTCCATCCCCCATTCTCCTATTTCTCCAGGTAGGTCTTACCTTCAGCAAGTTAATGTCCAACAATTTGTTGTCTCTGAAAATATTGGTGAAAAAAATCTGATAGTTGGTCTTCTCTGGCCGAGGGGCCCCAGGTTTCGAAGGAGCCTATGGAGAAGTTTAAGTCTCCCTCGATGACCAGGTTGGGATTGTTCAGTAAGGATTTGGAGAGGAGGGTCTTCCAGAAGAGGGCTCTTCCCTGGCAGGGCCCATAAATGTTTACTATCAACAGAGTGGTGCAGAGTTCTTGGGAGTAGACTTCCATCCCCATTACCTGGTCCATCCCCCAGGAATTTAGGGCTTTAAATTTCTCTTGCTTAAATGCCATGGCTAGGCCCCCAGAATGACCTTTGGCATCCAAGACCTGGATGATCCAACTTGGCAGAATTTTTGACAGCGATTTTGAGACTTCTTCGCCTGCTCCCAGGGTTTCTTGAAGGAAGAGTATATCCAGATTGTAGGTCTGGATTACTTCTTTTAAGGCCAAATTTTTAGGGCTTCTGGCTAAACCTCTGCAAGTTCTAGGAGAGAATGATCATTGATTGACCTCCAAAGGGTGTTTTGCTGCTCTAAGTGCCCCAAAAATGGACATTTTCTTGCCATCTGCAATTGTCTAGCTTGGCTCTTAGCAGAGCCTGGATAGGTTTGTTTTTCTTCCTCTTGTCTTTCTGTCTCCTGGCTGGGAGGATTGCATGTCGATTCCTCCCACTACCTCCAACACTCCCCATGGGGGAGGTTTTCTCTCTCGAGGCCTGAGGTTATAAGGATTGGATGCAGTGAGGGTTTCTTCTCTCTGAAGGGCAACATTGGTTAAGGCATATTCATGATTCAGATCTATGTTGGGAATGGAGGTGATTATACTCTCAACTTGCATATTATCTGAGCTTAGAATAGGAGCAACAATGTTCTGTTGCCTGGAGGGACCAGGCACAAATTCAGCTATATTTAAAGAAATTACAGGAGTAACAGAAGGTGGGTTTAAGGCTAGACCCATACCCTCTTTGTCGATTGAGTGGCTTTCTTCGATGTCAGCTAGAGAGTCCTAGATCTTTGCATTCCCTTCGAGCTGGTTGGGTGACTGGTGCTCCTGGATGGGCTTCTGCTACTCTTCTGTTTTCCCGTCTGGATCGTGTTGGGGTCCATCTGTATCCATCGACTCTTCCTCCTTGTTCCCTTCCGGGGGGTTTTCTTTTTGCATTTCCACTGCTGATCCCTCTGTCTCAGCCTTCTTTTTCTTTCCTCAGCGTTTGAGATCCATCGGGCATTCTTTTGCCAAGTGTCCATAAATGTGACACCTATGGCATCGAAATGGCAGGTGCTCATAGTCGAGTTGTTGGAGGTATTTGAACTCTTTGTATTGCAGCTAGATTTCTTCTACCAATCTTGCCCGAGGGGTGAGGCTTACCAAGATGCGTGCCATCCCCAGGTCTCTGGTTTGTAAAAAGGACATATCTGTTTCCATGTATTTCCCTAGGTGATTCTCGATAGACCTGAAGATTGATTCAACCCAAACGAACGGCGGGAGCCCTGGCAATTAGACCCAAACTGGTAGCTCATTGACTCTTTCCCTCTAGACGTCAAACAGAGGGTTCCATAATTTGAATAGAATCGGGTTCCTGCCAAATGCCCAATTTCTTTCCAATACCTAGTCCGCTGCTTCTTTCTTCGCAAATTTAACCATAAACCAACCCTTTGTGAGTGTTGAGACTTGAAAGGCTAAATCTGGGGCTTCCTTCCAGTGATGGGAAGCCCACTCCTGAATGAAGTTCGTTGAGTGCTTTTTCCCTCTTTCCCTTCCAAGCAGCGTCAGATCCGTGACTTCCACGGCTTCGTCTATTGACACATTCATTCCCAGAATTAGGTTTGCAACTGATTCTTTTCTCTTAATTATTTTGGGATTTTTCCTCTTCTCCCCCGCCCGCCTCTGCCGTGTCCCTTCCTCCCTACCCTGAGTGGTCGCTTCCACATATGTTGTTTCTACTTGGAGTGTTATTGTTCTCCTTTCTTCCTGGTTGAGTCCTCTTCCTTCTATTGGTCTGCCTTCTACTTGTCCGTCTCCACTTCTTTCCTATGCCTCTCTAAGTTTTGCTTCCTCCCCTTGCTTCAGACCCCCCTCCGCTGTCTTCCCCTCTTCCTCAACCCCATCTGATAGATTTAGAATCCCCGCAAAACCAGACCCTGGGGCCGAAATTTGTTGTTTTGGTTGTCTGCGGCTTAGAGGATTTTGGGGTTTCACAGCTTGATTTAGGCTCTAACGCAGCTGAGCATTTCTTCCTTGTGCCGTTCCCGGCTTCCAGTCTGGTTTATTTCCTTCAATGCTTCCAAGACCACAGCTTATCACGATGTCTTCTAACCCTCTACAAAAGAATAGGCTAAGAGGATGGGGGTTTTCTTGACTTACTTATGGGTTTTTTGATGCCGCTACTGCCGGTTCTTCCTGAGCCTGCGTCTCCTGGATGAAGGGGAGTTCTTTCCTGCTCTTTAGAAACGATAGACCTAGGGTGTCCTCCAGCTGCCCTAGGGTTCCCTTCTGATCCTAGGACTCCTCCGAACCTCGAGTTTCCTTCCCATGTCTTCCAGCTGGATGAATATACCGTTCACTATTCTGATCTATGACCTCCAGACCCCAGACCGACAAGATATTGCCAGGTTCAGGGTCCAGATCAACGGTGTCGTTCGAGTTCACCATCCTCTTGCCGGCTGCTCCTTGGTAACTGCTGGCTGCACCTTGGTAACTACTGGCCGTAATTGTCACCCCTGTTCAAGATTCCACCATTAGCGTGTTGCGGGCTGAGAGTGACAACGCTTTCAACCTTGCTAGTTAACCCCGTTTTGGTTCCCAGGTCCATTTCCTTAAGCCGCACATGGATTGTTTAGCTGTTTTGGGGCTGAGCTCATCTGCCGTCCTCTTCCACCTGCCTCCTACCTCGAGCCCTACTCTGACGTCCTTTTTCAAGCTGCCTCCATCTGTTTGCCTCCCGTACGTGCCCCTGTCCTTGTCCAGGCCCCGAGGCCTCCACCTGTAGGCCCCTACACCCACCTGCTTCCTTGCCATAAATCTCAGAAATTAAAAAGGCATCCAAAACAATTAATTAAAGAGCTGTAATAGAAATAAGTAATTATCACACAACAAAAGAAACAACACACATAAAGAAAATACACATCACCTAATCAGGAGAGTGGGTCTAGTTCTCTGATCAAGGCTGCATCAACTCACAGCTAGGAGAAGAAAAACAAACTTGCTTGCATTCAATTAATATATGAAGAACTGTTACAATGTTTGTCTCTGCTCGGCTAAACCCTTTGCACAGGAATGAAACCCCTTTTATACAAATACATAGGAAAGACATATTCCCCCAAATCTGGCAACTAATGCCAAAAAATATACAACTGTTAGAACAACAACTAATTGTAGAGAGAGAACAATAAAGATTTGAAATAAGCCTGTGAGCAATTGGGAGTTGGTTACGTTGTTGCATCATTGCCGAACAGTTGTTGTAAACACGGGACTGCTGCTGCGAGCTGTGAATGCAATACCTATTCACCAAAATCTGCGAAAATAGCAAAGTTTAGTAGTTCGCATACGCAAAACCCCGTGACCTTACTTCATCAATTAAATATTCCAAGAGATGTTAGAAGTGAGGTTTACCTTGTGAGTTTATCACAATTAATGCATATCATTGGTGCAAAAAGGATGAAAGGATAGGCAGATTTGGTGCCCAACATCTCCCCCAAACTAGTCTTATGCATGTCCTCATGCAGCTCGCCGCTTCCGCAGGTTTGGGTTAGAACAACTGTAGTCAGAGTGGAGCTGGGCGAGATCATACTCACCTTCCATATCTGTTACTAAGGGCTTGTATCCTTTTGTGAGAAGAACATCCTTCCACCAATCATTTGGTACATTGTATGCTAGGATGTAGTGCTCTGCTAGCAACCAAATGATGGGGAACCTGAACCGGAGTCCCATCCACCAAACCCACATGTTTGGATGCATGCCACGTATTTCGGCACCTGACTTAGTGCTCATGCAAAATTTGGCTCCCCAAAAGGTTCCCTGTTTCAAACAACTGTAGGTGACATCATCCACCTCTTTTGACAACTATCAAGGGCCTCACCTCGAAATGTGACTATTTGTTTGACACAGAGGTCAATACACTACTTCTGTTCCTCAGCATTCGTTCTTTATTTCCGTCAATTTCTAAAAAGGCAGCGTGCTTATTATACATCGTCACAGACTGTCCGTTCTCCCCTCTTATCATAAGAGGCTTCATGTTTTGATTCAATTCAAACGTATTAGAATCCTTCTCCCAGTTTATCTAGTTGATAGTATAGGAGGTAAGAGCCCTTAAATGAATGTCCCCCACATATGGGATTGGGTTAAACTCTTGGTCCATGCCCAGGAAGTATCCATGCATATAAAGCTCACACATCAGATGCTGGGTTATCATGTCATGGATTCTCAGTATACAAAGGAACTGTATAGAATCCTCGATCTCATGACTAACCTCCTTCTTAATACTTTCCAAACAGAAGAAAAGAAATTGCTCATGAAGGAACAGGGCATAACTAGAAGCAGGAGGGCGACATGCCATTACCTTTTGTGCCAAGCTGAACATATTTTCTTTGTCTATATTCAATTCCAACAATTGTCCTTCCAATCTTTCCACTTTGAGTTGTTGCTTTGCATACCTCAGCCATAATATGTCCACTCGTTCTATATACTCAAGGATAGCCTAGGACAATTGTTCTTGGACCCTTTTCACCTCATTATTGTAATGGGCCGTGACGAATTTCCAATTTTGAACCTCGATTGTTAAAACGAATTCACAACCATCGAACAAGTGTTCAATAGAATCCGTTTGGGTGGCATCAGAGGTTGGAAGCACATCATCTATCTGCGTTGATGCTTCAGCCACTGTAACCTTGGGCTTCTTAGCCCGCCATTTATACTTTATTACATGTTGCTCAAGTCGATGCACCTGTCTTCTTAGCCTTCGAACATCTGTTTTCAACCGCATCGTGTCTCTAAACTATAGCTGATATCTCTTTTTAAGGGGGGTCTCCTTTGCTCGCACAGTTCTATCCATTCTTGCTTAACAATTAATTCATCTGGCCCTGTAGCTAGTCCAGAAGGTGGTGGATTACTTGGAGGAGTATCCACCAGTCCATCTCCCGGGCTTCCCTTACTTGGTTCCCCTTTCTTAGAAGCATTCGCTTCTTCCTCCCTTCTGGACTTTGGGACATCTGTTATCTGAACAACACCTTCTTCAACGATTCACTGTTCTCGTTCTCCTGCAAGGTTTTCCTTTTCAATCTGTTCTTCAGAATGGCCTTATTGAGAATCAACCACCAACAAACTAGCATCAATTGAACCCTTTACCGAACCATCAAACTTCAAATGACAGGAACAATGACTTCCTTTTCTGAGCGTTGGGGAGAATGAGACACTCTTGCTCCTATTGGTATGGTGGCACAAAAAGGATAATGGAAGATGTTCTCTTCCTAGTCTATAGCGGCCTTGTCTGCTACCTTGAGTTCCTTCCCTTCATCACCCACGATTCTGCTTTGGCTCGAGGCTCCTTCCTGTGTTAACTCCTGTCCCATGGTTGACACTGGTTCTTGTGGGGCAGTGTCAACATTAGGGTTCATTCTTTCCAAATTCTTCGGGACCGGATGGGTTAGTGGTGGTTCTTGTGTGGCACCACCACCCATATCCAACGCTTCCTGAATAGGTGATGCTGGCATTGTTTCCCCTTGCACTCCATTACTGAAAGTGGATTCTTGTATCACCGTATCAATCCCATCCATCATGTCCATGATTTCCTCCTCAATTGGTTCCATAGTCGAGGCTGGTTCTTGTGTAATAGCCTCGGTTGTAGCATTGACTGTCTCTTTCGTTTCAAGCTCCTTTTCTTGCTCTCATTCTTCCTCTTCCATTTCCATCTCTTCAAGCTCTTCTTGGTCTAGATATTCTTCCTCTGTTGGTTCCTCCTCCATTCTCTCTAGCTCTCCTTCTCTAGCAACTATAGTAGCTGCTACTTCCTATTTTGTTGATTCCTGAAATATCACCCAAGGAATTTGAAATCAGGTCAATGCATGCATGACCAGTAATCAAACCAGCCCATGATTGGTGATGACTGCTAAGATTTTTCGCAAACGCTGAGCAAAATGCGCCATCAATTGGAGGCTTTTCAGCAAAAAGAAGGGCATGTTCAGAGAACAGACTTCTGCATGTGGACATCGAAGATGAGTTAACATCCTGAAATGATACTTGAATACAGTGGTGAACCATCCTTCGCAAGTTATGTATTTCATAACAAAACCTGCTACATCACCCCACAAATATGGCAAAGAATTCCGATCATACCCCCGACCGTTTTGAACGATGCTCTCGCCAACCTGCAAAAATAATTTCAGGAACTCCGGGAGGGGAGCTCTCTGTGAAAACCAGCTCTGTCCTTGCTGAGGTAATCCACTGACTTAGCTTCCTCTGTGACAGGGATTTCTATCCTTCTGGTCCGAGAGCAGTTCTCATGCAAATTGAGTGCGAATTCCACTGTAATCCCCTCGTTGAATCCCTGCAATCTGTTAAAGTAGACATCCCAGCCTGCATTGTTAAAAATCTGCCACACCTCTCTATTATTACGGACCAGGGTTGTATCCACAACCAACCCACCCATTGTTGTAGAAACAATAGCAACACTTGGACACAGTCGACTGTTGGGGAGAGAGTAACAACAACCAATTCAATAGTAATAGTAACATCATGGTGGAATGCGGGGTAAAAGGTAGTGAAAGCGGCCGGTGATTTTTCGAAAAACACAAAGGATTATGGCAAATCATGGTAAGTGCAATGAAATGATTATGGTAATTAATTCATATGAATTGGAAAAGACTATTTGGTTATCAGAATGTATGTAATTCAAATTCCAATGCATCGAAATGATTATATGAAATGGCAAGATTTATGAGCGTACTATTTGCACAAGGTTTAATAATGATATATGATTATGTCATTAATGTGGTTTTTAAATATGTCATCGTTCACTTATGACGACACCCCCCAACTTAAATGTAGCCGGCCACGACACATGAATGTCTCGACGATGGAATATTTTAATTAAATCCATAAAAGTCAAGGAGATGTACCTGGCGACCTACTTGGTGGTGGAGTAACAACAGAGTAAGCGGCAGAGTAACAACAATGGTGGAGTAACAACATCCAACACTTAGAAAATTTTCCAGGAGTAACAACAGCGGTGAAGTAACAACACCCAAGGAGTAACACCATACGACACTTAGAAAATTTTCCAGGAGTAAAATAGCGGCGGGGTAACAATACCCAAGGAGTAACAACATCCGACACTTGGAAAATTTTCCAGGAGTAACAGCAACGACAGAGTAACAACGCCCAAGGAGTAACAACATCTAACACTTGGAAAATTTTCCAGGAGTAACAACAACGGCAGAGTAACAGCATTCGACATTTAGAAAATTTTATAGGAGTAATAGCATTGGCGGAGTAAAACACCCAAGGAGTAACAACGCCCAAGGAGTAACAACATCCGACACATAAAATTTTCCAGGAGTAACAACAGCGGCGGAGTAACAACACCCAAGGAGTAACAACATCTGACACTTAGAAAATTTTCCAGGAGTAACAGTAGTGGTGGAGTAACAAAACCCAAGGAGTAACAACATCCTACACTTAGAAAATTTCCTGGAAATATCAGCAGCAAGTATTACTTGGAAAATTTGTCAGCTCCACATCATTGTATTTCGATAGTACCCCCTGCAAAAAGACAAACAAGTAAGTAGTAACAACATATTATTTTTATATATATATATATGTTTGTTTTTTAGGAGAATGCAAAGGAAGCATTCTCTGCACCAACAACCATCAAACCAAATTTATTAGAGAGATGTTTGATGAAGGCATCCCTAGAAGTTGGACGGTGGTATAATTTCAGATGGTGTCCGTTCACTAAGAAGGAAGCATGAGTATCATCTATTGTAACCAATCTGACTGTTCCATTGTCAAACACAGCGTCCACTTCATAGGGTCCCATCCAGCGAGTGCAAAGCTTCCCTTTAAAATATTTAAAACGGGAGTCATAGAGTAGTTCCCAATCTCCTTTATGAAACACCTTATTCTTGATAAATTTATCGTGCCATTTCATTCTTTTTTGTTGGATAGCAGTAGTTTTCTGGACAACCATTGAACGTGTTTCATCTAACTCATTTAGTTGTTCCAACTGGCGTTTCTGGGCCTCTGATAAGTCCAATCCTACTTCCAACGTTGTTCTGAGCGTGCTGATCTCAAATTCTATCGGAAATAAGGGGCATTTCCCATAGACTAAGTCAAATGGTGAAAACCTGGTTGTGTTCCGCCATGTTGTCTTGTATGCCTAGAGAGCTTCAGGAAGTTTTTGAGACCAATCCCGATGATGGCTTGCTACAGTTTTTGTCAAGATATTTTCCAATACCTTGTTTGTACTTTCTACCTGTTCATTCGCCTCGGGGTGGTATGGAGATGTCACCCTATGTTTGACTCCATATTCTTGCATAAGCTTTGCTATCATGTGGGATGTGAATTGTGCACCTCCATCTGAAATAATCTCCCTTGGAGTACCATACCGAGCAAAAATCTCTTCAAAATGAAAATATGAAACCACCTGTTCCATTGCTTTCGCAACAGCTCTGGCTTCCATCCACTTAGTCACATAACCAGTGCAGACTAGAATGTGAACCTTTTGATGAGAAGGTGGGTTAAAAGGTCCAACGAAGCCAATTTTCCACTTCTCAAAAGGCTCGAGGACTACCTGGGCTGCAATGGAATTTCATCAGACTTTCCAGGTTGCCCCATGCATTGAAAATTGTCGCATCCTCGGACATAATCTCGAGCATCCAGAAAAATAGAAGGCCAATAATATCCCATTTGCAACACCTTGTGGCCTATTCTTTTATCTGCAAAATGCCCTCCACAAGGGCCGTCATGGGCAACCTTCAATATCTCATACATGTCATTCTTAGATAAGCAACACCGAATCTGCTGATAAGCCCCTATGTGGAAAATGTATCCTGCCATCCATGAATATCGGGTACTATGATGAATAATTCTCCGTTGTTCCCTGTATGAAAATGTTGAGATGTGCAACAAGAAAGGATAAAAATAGAAAATGCTAAATATAGCACTACTATAAATAGCCTGGCTATAAATAACAATTCAACCATTGTGGATCTTAGCAACAATGGGTGAAAAGTGAAAGTGCTAAAAATAGCTTTTCTAAAAATAGCATTTCGGGATCCCTTCTTATTTTAGTTAGTCCTTGGACTAAACATATGAAGTAAAATTCGAATTTGATATTAACAACTCTTTGTAAATTGATTAATTAATTCATCTTGAGTTAATTAGTTAAGGAATTATGAACATGAAGTCTATGTGAGGACATGCAATAGTTTCTCCTTTGATTGAGGGATTTATCCATCAGTTGAAGAGATAAGGATGAGTTGTAATATTGAGTTGTAATTAGTTAGATTAATTTAACAAATTGTTAAATTAATGAGAGTTCAGTTAGTTAATGCTAGCATGCATGTAACTATTGTATTTCAAATAACTGAGTATTCACTCATGGATAACTCATGCATGTCAGTTCAGTCAGAGACACAGTTGAGATCAGATGGAGGGACAATGTAATATCAGTTGCAAGAATATTCCATTGTGAATATTCCTTGCATGCAGAAGGAATATTATTCCTTAAGGATTGCGTAGTTAGACCGGAGGTTATAGTGAGTGTGATGAGGCCAATTCACACATGTGATATCATTGGACCCCAATCAAAACTGCACAAGGAAATAGGAGGCTTGGAGGGCTTGAGGAAGACATATACTATGTCTATTCAGTCTGTGAGCTGTATTGTTTGATTGCAGAGAGAGCAGGATAGCTTGAGAGCTGATTCTTTTTGTAACTTGAATAAGATTTCAACTTGTATGATAATACAGAGTTGGGGTTTTAGGCTGGTGCTTTCCCCAGTGTTATATCCTCTGTGTTATGGTTGATTACTTCTCATTCTCAGTTATATTTGTTCTTGATTGATGATGCTCATATCTGTTTAAGCTTTTGCAAAGTTTATGGTAGAAGTAGATCTAGTATTATGATTTAGGACATTACATATATTAGGTGATCTACAGTGAAAATTATACATGGTATCATAACAAAGGTGATCAAGGAAGAAAAATATACAAGCAGGAGAAGTTTGAAGTTTGGTTTCTGAATATTGAATTGAGTTCTTATCACATCTATTTCACCTATGGCGTTCAGCGGTTTAAGACTCGAATATGCCTTTGATGGCAGTTCGAATTATATAGCCTGGAAGGATCTATGGAGGCAGTATTAGAAAATATGGTCTAAAGGACTTCATTAATCAAGAAGTCCAAAAGCCGATTGATGCTACTCAACTGGCGGAATGGAAAAAGTGTGTGGCTAGAGCAAGGCGAATCCTCCTGGAGGGAGTTCGAGATCACATTGTCTTGAGCCTCCCTAGGAAGGAGACTCCGTTTTTGATGTGGAAAACATTGAAAGATCTTTATCAGAATAGCAACGATCAGAGGAAGCTAGCGCTAAAAGACAAGCTTCGAAAGATCAAGTGTGAAAAGGGCGACACAATCTCTACGTTCTTGAACAATCTCACCACCTGCAGGGATGAGCTTGGAAGCGTAGGGATCATGAAAACTGATGATGACATGGTGAGTATTGCACTCCTCGGTCTTCCTAAGAGTTGGCGTAGCTACTAGGACTTGGTTAATGGAAGAGAGAAACTGCCAGATTGGGAATGACTTTGGCCGGATCTGATGTAGGAGGAGATAAGGCGAAGCACCAGGGATGGATCTTCATCAAAACAAGATGATGAAGAAAATCTAGCTTTAAAGCGTAAAGCTAAGAAAGGGAAAGGGAAGGCGTCTGAATCCAAATCTTCTCATGGTGGGAAGAAGGTTGACAAGTCGAAAGTGCGATGCTTTCACTGTCATGAAGTGGGCCATTATGCAATGAATTATCCACAAAAGAAATCCAAGAAGGGTTTCTCAAAGGGATCTGATGGTGATGCACTAGCTTCATAGTTTGAGCTAGATTTCTCTCTTATCTCATGCATGGTTTCATCCATGGTGGGATGTGTTTGGTACCTGGACAGTGGAGCTTCGTTCCACATGTTAGGTGACAAGAATCTTTTTAGTACATTGGAGGAGAAGGATCTCCAGATGCAGATCGAGATGGGCGATGATGGAAAGTACTGTGTCTAAGGTGAAGGTATAGTTGTGTTTCAGAGGGAGCATGGTGCTCCTCTCACCCTATCTGCTGTTAAGTATGTACTAGGTCTGAAAAAGAATCTTGTGTCTGTTGCTATGCTAGAAGATAAAGGCTATGATGTAATCTTTAGCAAAGGAAAGGTATTCCTGAGGCATATCGGCACTGGATAGACAAAGCGAATAGGGATTCGAGTCAAGAATCTCTACAAGCTGGAGGTAGATGACTGTGCTACTTTGAGTTCCAAAGTAGAGATGGTGCAAAGCCAAGATGTTGGCGAGCTATGGTATAGAAGACTAGGCCACTTGCACCATGGAGCCCTGAAGATCATGCAGCAGATTTCTACCGGATTACCCAAGGGAAAACTTGAACAGATGAGTACATGCAAAGGTTGTACCTTAGGTAAGTATGTGAAATCTTCCTTTCAGGATCAGGATAGTAGAGCTGGAGAAATCCTGGAGCGAGTTCACTCAAATGTATGTGGACCATTCTCTACAGCCTCCACCGCTAAACAAAGGTACTATGTTAATTTTATTGATGATTTTTCGCGTAGATGTTGGATCTACTTTATGCAAAAGAAGGATCAAACATTCTTGAGGTTTTGTGAGTTTAAAGCCTTGGTAGAGAAAGAATTTGGAAAGAAATTAAAAGCCTTGTGTAGTGACAATGGTGGAGAGTATGTTTCCCAACAGTTTAAAGACTTCTGCACTGCAGAAGGAATTAAACGGGAATTGACGGCACCCCCTAACCCACAACAGAATGGGGTGGCCGAAAGGAAGAACAGATCTATTGTGGGAGTAGCTCGAGCGATGTTGCATGACCAAAGCCTACCACTTCATCTATGGGTTGAGGCATGCAACACAACAATGTACCTTTAGAACAAAAGTCCTCATCGTATCTTGGGGATGAAGACACCTATGGAGGCTTTTTCGGGGAAGTGACCAGATTTGAGTCACTTCCGCATCTTTGGATCATCAGTTTACTGTCATGTGACCAAAGATGCTCAGAAGAAGCTAGACCCAACAACTGAGTTGGGGATACTTGTGGGGTACACAGATACACCCCACAACTATCATGTGTTTCTGCCTGCCAGTCAGAGGACCGTAGTGCGCATGGATCTGAAGTTCGATGAGCAGAGAGCCATGCAAGTGTCACTTGAGAGGGAGCTCAAGTTGCATGGAGATGAGGAACTTTTAGTTCCAAAGGAGGAGGAGCCTCCTAATGATTTGGATTAGTCACATGCAGAGGATCCAGTAGTGGAGACCACCACTCCTAGAGAGTCTTCCAGAGACTGGCGGAAACACTCGCAGGAAGCTGACAGATTGATGCTAGATGTGAGAGAGAATGTGGGGCAGCCATCCTCTCATCGCAGATTGTTGTAGATCTAACCCAGAAATATATATAATATAAATAAACCCAAGAATAACAAGATCAAATATAGATAAATGATTCTTTATTAATCAAACCCTTAAGGTAGGGCAACACCATACATTCACTCCTTAAGGAAGGAGAACACTCCACAAGCCATATGCCTGTTCATACAATAATCCTTGACCTCATATCCCTCCATGTGGAGTCTCTAGCCTCTATATAGGCCTCATACATACAATACCATGCATCATTACCATGGTTCCCTCATACCATCAACTAATACCATGGGCCCATTACATTATTATTAACTACTTGTGGTCCCTTACATGACATGGGTTAACAGCCTTATTTATTACTATGGCCCATCCCATTATTACATTATTACCTTGGGTACCTCCCTTGGTACCTCATATTATCCCCCCTAGGTATATAACACAGACAGAGGAGATCTCCTGAGAGATACACTAGCTACATGGCCCTGGTTGTGGAGTGTGTAGCGACCGAACCTTCTTCTTTTCAAGAGGTAGTGCAGCAACCAGTCTGGGTTGATGCAATGGTATAAGAGTACGATTCTAGCATACGGAACAGTGTGTGGGATGTTGTCCCTAGACTTGGGGAGAAGTCAGTGGTTAGTTCCCGATGGCTTTACAAGGTAAAGTAGGCATCTGATGGCAGTGTTGAGAAACACAAGGCAAGGTTTGTTGCCTGAGGTTTCTCACAAGTTGAGGGATCGACTAAGATGAGACCTTTGCTCTTGTAGCAAGGTACTCATCTATCATATCGATGCTAGCTCTATCAACTCAGATGGGTTGGAAGATCCATCAGATGGATGTGAAGACGACATTCCTCAATGGGAAGACTGAGGAAGAGGTATACATTGAGCAGCCCGAAGGATTTGAGACCTTCAATCGTGAGTCGCATGTTTGTCGACTCAAGCTAGCACTGTATGGGCTGAAGCAAGCACCCCGTGCTTGGTATATCAGGATCGACAACTATTTCACCAAATTGGGCTTCACCAAGAGTGAAGCAGATGCGAACCTTTACCACATCATTGTAGAAGGTAAGCCATTGATTATTGTACTTTATGTCGATGATATGATTTTGACAGGTGATGATCAGCTAATCAAATCTTGCAAGGAGGACCTTGCAAGAGAGTTTGAGATGAAGGACATGGGCCTCATGCACTAATTTCTAGGCATGAAAGTGTGGGAGAAAGATGGGGAAGTATTTGTGTCTCAAGGCAAGTATGCCAATGAGATACTCAGGCGCTTTCACATGGAGAAGTGCAAACCCATGCAAGCTCCTCTAGCTGGGAACTGGAGGAAGGAGGATGCTACTTCAAGTGAGGTAGTAGCTACTACTATTTATCAGCAGCTGGTGGGTTCACTTATGTATTTGGTGAACACACGACCCGACTTATGCTTTGTGGTGAACTAGCTGAGTCAAGCTATGGTTCAACCTACCAAGCTGTTTTGGAAGGAAACGAAGCATGTGCTGATATATCTTAGAGGCACTACACAGTACGGATTGTGGTATAGACAGATAGAGGGAGTGAAGCTGCAAGGCTTCACAGATGTGGATTGGGCTGGTAGTCCATCAGACCGGAAGAGCACTTCTGGAGGAATCTTCAACCTTCGTTCAGCTGCAGTTTCTTGGTACAACAGGAAATAGAGATCAGTTGCACTTAGCTCAGCAGAGGCTGAATACATGGCTGCAAGTCAGGCAACATGCGAGTCCATTTGGATGCAGAAGATTCTAGTGGGATTGTTTGGTCAGATGATGGATCCTATAGTGATATACTGTGATAATCAAAGTTGCATAAAACTCTTTGAGAATCCAGTGTTTCATGACAGGTCCAAGCACATAGATATCTATTACCATCATCTACGGGATTGTGTGGTCAAAAGGATAATGATGTTGTAGTATGTTTCAACCGAGGAGTAGGATGTAGATATTTTGACTAAGGCATTGTCAAAATGCAAGTTCGAGTTTCACAGAGACAGGATCGAGGTTACTGATAATCCCTTTCTTGTTGAGAGGGAGTGTTGAGATGTGCAACAAGAAATGCTAAAAATAGCACTGCTATAAATAGCAGTTCAGCCATTGTGGATCTTAGCAACAATGGGTGAAAAGTGAAAGTGCTAAAAATAGCTTTTCTAAAAATAGCATTTTGGGATTCCTCTTATTTTAGTCAGTCCCTGGACTAAACATAGGAAGTAGAATTTGAAATTGATATAACCAACTGTTTGTAAATTGATTAATTAATTCATCTTGAATTAATTAGTTAAGGAATTATGAACATGAAGTCTATATGAGGACATGCACAATTTCTCCTTTGATTGATGGATTTATCCATCAATTAAAGAGATAAGGATGAGTTGTAATTAATTGGCTCAGTTAACCGAGTCAAGTCCAGTTCGATTAATTTAACAATTTGTTAAATTAATGAGAGTTAAGTTAGTTAATTTTTGCATGCATGTAACTACTATATTTTAGATAACTGAGTATTCACTCATGGATAACTCATGCATGTCAATTCAGTCAGAGACCCAATTGAGATCAGATGGAGGGACAGTGTACTATCAGTTGCATGAATATTCCATTGTGAATATTCCTTGCATGCAGAAGGAACATTATTCCATAAGGATTGCGTAGTTAGACTAGAGGTTACAGTGAGTGTGATGAGGCGAATTCATACATGTGATATCATTGGACCCTAATCAAAACTGTGCAAGGAAATAAGAGGCTTGGAGGGCTTGAGGAAGACATATACTATGTTTATTCAGTTTGTGAGTTGTATTGTTTGATTGCAGAGAGAGCAGGATAACTTGAGAGCTGATTCTTTTTGTAACTTGAACAAGATTTCCACTTGTATGATAATACAAAGTTGGGGTTTTAGGCTGGTGCTTTCCCTAGTGTTATATCTTCTGTGTTATGGTTGATTACTTCTCATTCTCAGCTATATTTGTTCTTGATTGATGATGCTCATATCTGTTTAAGCTTCCGCAAAGTTTATGGTAGAAGTAGATCTAGTATTATGCTTTAGGACATTGCATATATCAGGTGATCTACAGTGAAAATTCTACAGGCAAGTGATGAGGTACCTTCCCTGTAGCAAGATAGTTAGCAATATCTACATACCATGAAGTGTTAGCAGAAATTGGAAAAATATGTTCATATGGAAAACCATCTTCAATGGGTGTACTTTCAGCATTATTATCTTTTCTAAACAGAAAATCAGCAACCATGTTATCCTTTCCTGGTTTATCTACTATGGTGATGTCAAATTCTTGAAGTAACAATAGCCATCTTGTAATACGACCAAGCGTAATGGGTTTCTTCATCAGATACCTGATTGCTGCGTGATCAGTGTGTACAAAGGTAGGATACCCAGTAATATAATGCCGGAACTTGTTGATGGTGTAGATGACAACAAGAAATTCTTTTTCAGTCATTGTGTAGTTTAACTCGACAGGAGCCAAGTTCTTACTAACATAGTAAACTGCATATGGCACCTTGTCTACTTGTTGTCCCAAAACTGCCCCAACTGCTGTCTGAGTGGCATCATCATGGATATGAAATGGTAATGTCCAGTCTGACCCTCGAAGGATTGGAGCTCTATAGACAAGTTCCTTGATCTTCACAAAGGCTGCATCACAGTCATCTGTCCACACAAAATTTGCATCTTTTGTCAGCAATTGAAAAAGTGGATGTGCTATCTTAGCAAAATTTTCTATAAAGTGCCTATAATAACCAGCGCAATTGATAAAGCTGCGTACCTATGTGGGTGTTTTGGGTATTGGAAAGTGCAATATTGCCTCTACCTTAGCTGGATCCATTCAAATTCTAGCAGCTGAAAGCAAATGTCCCAGAACTATTCCTTCCTCCATCATCATGTGGAACTTCACTGTACTCAAAGAGACATGCGTCTGTTTACATCTTTCAAGAACTCTTTCCAGATTTTCTAGCCCTTCTTCAAATGAGTTCCTATATGGAGTAAAATTTTCCATATAGATTTCAACACTATCATCTACCAGATCAGAGAAAATCCCTAAAATTGCCCTTTGGAATGTTGCAAGTGCATTATAGAGACCAAATGGAAGGACTTGGTATGCGAAAGTTCACCAAGAGAATGTGAAAGTGGTTTTATCCTGATGCTCAGGAGCTATTTGGATTTGGTTGTAGCCACTAAACCCGTCCAGGAAGGAGAACTTCTTCCTAACAAAAGTATCCAAGACTTGGTCAGTGGACGATAAAGGGAAATGGTCTTTCTGTGTTGCCTTGTGTAATTCTCTATAATCTACACATATCCTCCATTTACCATTTTTCTTGGGAACAATCACCAACGGGGAAACGCATTGGCTATCCGAGATGGGGTAAATAAATCCTACATCCAACAACTTTTGAATTTCTTCCTTGACAATGTTTTTCAAAGTGGGGTTCATTCTCCTCTTTGATGTATATATGATGGGTACATAGATTGTCAGGAATCCCCTTCATGTTTGTATAGTCCCAGGCGAAGGATTCTTTGTGATTTTGGAGAACATCTAGAAGTTGTGTTGTCTAGGATTCTGACAGATTCGGGTTAATATTCAGGGCCTTTCCTGGCTCTATCTCTACATAAATGCTATCATGGGACACAGTTGTAGGAAGTTATTCAAATGCATCTGTTGTTTCAATACTTTCATGTGTTTCACAGCTCAAGACAGATTCTAGAATTTGTTGGTTTTAATTTGAAATAGAACAGGGTCGCTAATGAAGGCAGTAATTGTATCATCCTCAGTTTCTGTTTTTAGCTAAAGGGCCTGTGCAATAGTAAGAATTGGTCTTAATTCTTCATCTTCAGACTCAGACTCTTCCTTTCGTAGAGGTTTCTTATGACAAGATGGTTTCACTGATGGGCTAGGTTCTGCAGGAGGGTATAACACAAGGTTTTTAGTAACCTGCCCATTTGGGATAACCATATTTTCAGAACGACACCCAATGTAAGCGTCTGCAGTTGCCAACCATGGTCTTCCCAGAATCAAGGGGTGGCCACCAACTGGGAACTGTGTTTGCAGCACTAGGAAATCCACAGGATAATGCCATGAATCAATTGAGATTGTAATGTCTTCTAACTTTCCTACCGGTTTGATTGTAGATCTATCTGCTAATTCTAATATAGTAGGTGTATGTTTGAGGTTTCGAAGACCAAATGTATGCATGGCCTCAACAGTGATGACATTTATAGAAGCACCCAAATCTACTAGTACATTCATAATTTCCACTCCATTAATTTGTACAGTTAGAATTGGGTTCCTCAGATCCCCATATTTCACAGGCGTAGCCTTTCCCAACATAAAATCTGATAACTTTCCCATCACATGAATAGTGAGTGGGTCCCTTGGTCTCTTTCTAGGCTTTTTAGCACAATATTCCCTAAGAGATTTTGCATATATAGGTACATCCCTCATAGCTTGTAACAGGGGAATCTTAACAAACAGATTTTGTAACTCCCCTAAAAAGTCAAACTCAGCTTGAGGGATTTTTTTACTCAAGGCCAACCTTTCAGGATAGGGTTGGTCAACTCAGTGTTCTTGAGTATTTAGTAGTTGAGGAGGTGTTTGATTGTTACTAGCTTGGTTTGATTTCTCTTCAACTGTTTTTGGTTCTTTACCCTCACTGCCAACTTGTTCAATAATAATAATAATAATAGGTGAGGGTTGAGTATCTACTACCCGCCCGAATCTCAAGTTCATCTCATAAAGTTCTGCGGTAGAGATACTATAGGAAGGTAGGTTGAGGGTGTCAGCTTGCTGAGCCCCTTTGTTGTTAGGATTCATATTGGGTTGGATAGGAAGTTGAGGGCGAATAGGCGGATTACTAGGAGGTATGTTAGAGGCAAACTAAAGTTGTTGTTGTGGTATCGATTGGGGAAACTGTCCAGGAGGAGAGGGTCCATGCTAGTTCGGGGCCCATGAAGAATTCGAACTAGTTTGAGGAGCCCACTGTTGCCAGGGTGGAAACTGATATTGAGGCCACATAGGTGAATAAGGCATGAACTGAGGACCCATATTAAAGTGATGGACCCTGAAACATACCTTAATTTACAGTTGGTGGCCGAGGTTGCCATGGCTTTTTGGATCCCATGAAGTATAGCTGATCCACCTCTTCCCCTGTCCCTTGAAAGACCACCTTCAATCCTGGCAAGGAGGGGCATGAAATTGTTGCATGACTCAGCTCACATATTGCAAATTCTTCCACAGAGTTCAATGGACATTCTCTAGGCAGATGTTTCTTTTTGCACTTCGAGCAAAATATAGCGATAGTCTTTTCCAATTCCATATGTTTCTGTTTTACTTACAGTGTGTCCATCTGTGCAGACAGGGTACTCAAGATATCAGTCCTTAGGTTATCCAACAAGTTTCCAATTTCTGCTTTCGTGACACCTCCACCAAATAATTTTGTTGACCGAATTCCTTGTTTATTCCTTGCAACTCCCCTTGAGCACTGGATGCACAGCTCACAGATGGTATCGAAGTCCTCTTTTGATATATCTCCCTTTCCTACTATGTTTAACAGTTCCAAAGAGTCTTCTCGAAAAGCCCAAAGAAGGATAATTTTCAAAATGTCCTTATCTAAGTTAGAATGACCTGACCTCTGTAGCGTGTACTTAAAACATTCCACACAATCCTCCATATTCTCGTCTTCCTTCTGCACGAACTTCAAAATTTCTTCCTTAATATCCCAAGATTTGTAGTAATCCTGATACTTCTCCAGAAAAGAGGTCTTCATCTCATCCCATGTGGAGATAGTCTTTCCTCCTAGACCCATAAACCATCGCATGGCTTTCCCTTTTAATGTAGCAGGGAAGATTTTCAGTTTTTGTTCATCGGTTATGTAATCATATCCCTGACACACAATATAAAATTAAAAAAGGAACGTGTCGGGGTCTTCAGAAGTCAGCACATGAAAGCTAGGTAATACTGCTAAAGGAATGGGCTTCATTGGTGTGCGAGTCCCAAGATCCCCAATTGGGAAGTCAATAGTAGAGGTTGTGGGTGCCATAAATATTCTCCAATAATCACTAGGAATTTCAGCAGGTTTTGCAGGGAATGATGGAGGGGATCTTATCACAGAAGTATGAGTTGCCTTAACAACACTCCCCCTATCCCATGGTGATATGAATACCCTTACAACTCCTTCCTCCCTGCCACAATGGCTTAATTCCTCAGACCCCTTCCTTGCAACTTCTTCTTCCCTACTGGAATGGGCTGGTTCCTCAGATCTTCTGCTTACAACTTCTTCTTCCTCTGTTACCAGCAGCGGTACTCCTTCATCAGGTACACTGCTGCATACTTCTTCTGCTGCTGGAAGGGTTTGTTGTGTTAAATCAATAGGAGGTACTATAGATAGCACTGTTTGTTCAACAGATTGTCCCTCTGATTTCGTTTGAGTCCTCGCCCTCACAGCAGCACGAGAATATGCCTCTAATTCAGCTTTTGCGATGATTTGTTGGATGTAAGTGTTCCTTCCCAAATCCTGTCCTCCTTTCTTCCGGGCTTTTCCTATGCCTCTTTTATTCGAATATTTTCATGCAAATTGGTAAGAGAGAAACATCTAAATTAAATCACTATGCTCAGGACCTAGAGTAGGGTGTCAAAACACCATTCCCTCCCCAGGGCGAGAGGTTGGGTTTTAACAGACAAGAAAATAAAATGACTAAAAGGAAATCTAAGGCTCAGGACCTGGAGCAAGGTGTCAAAAGACCATTCCCTCCCTAGGACGAGAGATTAGATGAGAAAAGAAAATGAATGAAAGGAAACCTAAGGCTTAGGACCTGGAGCAGGGTGTCAAAAGACCATTCCCTCCCCAGGACGAGAGATTCGGTTTTAACAACTCACAAAAATTCAGAACAATCAACCAAAACAAAGCAACTCGGGCCTAAAAATGATAAAGAGCAATAGAAATCAAAATACTAAGCTCAGGACTTAGAGCAGGGTAGCACTTCCCTCCTTAAGATGAGAGATCTTGCACCTTGTTAGCCTTCCCCGGCAACGTCGCCAAATTATTGGTGTCCGAGTGTGAATAAACTATTCCACCCATTTTCCACATTAATTTATCAATCCGGGTGCATACATTTTTTAAGGTAATGCAAAAAGTATATGCAAGGGAAAGGTTACTATCTAACATAAACCAAGGATTCACAGCTAAATAATCAAAGCATCGCTGTAACAGTAATTAGAAATAAATCTCAGAACTTAAAAAGGCATCCACAACAATTAATTAAAGCGTTGTAACAATAATAAGAAAGTATCACACAACAGAAGAAACAACACACATAAAGAAAATATGCAGCACCTAATAAGGAGAGTGGGCCCAGCTCTTTGATCAGGGTTGTGTCAACTCATAGCTAGGAGAAGTACAAAACGCTTGCTTGAATTCAATTAATATATGAAGAACTATTACAATGTTTGTCTCTTCCCGGCTAACCCCTTTGCACAGGAATGAAACCCCGTTTATACAAATACATAGGAAATACATATTCCCCCAAATTTGGCAACTAATGCCCAAAAATATACAACTGTTAGAACACCAACTAATTGTCGAGAGAGGGAGAACAATAAAGATCTGAAACAAGCCTGTGAGCAGCCGAGAGTTGGTTATGTTGTTGCAGTGTTGCTGAACAACTGCTGTAAACACGGGACTACTGCTGCGAGCTGTGAATGTGATACTTGTTCACCGAAATCTGCGGAAATAGAAAAGTTTAGTAGTTCACATAGGCAAAACCCCGTGACCTTACTTCATCAATTAAATGTTCCAAGAGACATTAAAAGGGAGTTTACCTTGTGAGTTTATCACAATTAATGCATATCATTGGTGCAAAAAGGATGAAAGGATAGGTAAAAATGTAAGGAAAAGATAGGCAGATTTGGTGCCCAATAGTACCCCATGGTGAACTAGCATTGTGGATCAACGAGCCATTGGGATCACATGACATACCTGTCGTCCAATGCGAACACGCTTTAAATCAGGCTCCACAACATGATTTTTGATAGCAGACCCCCTATCCCTCCCCATTTCATTAGGTCTCGTCAATATAGAGAGGATACATGGTGTTGGTGGATCATTAGATTGGATCACCTTGCATTTCCGTCATCGAAAACAAAATGAAAATTAACAGAGGCAGTGTCACCCAAAGAGTTGGGTCTTGTGGAATAGGTACAAGACCATGGACCACCCAGTAAGCACTAAGGCAAAGCAAGGAGAGAAAAAAGGCTTCAATTGCGTCAAGTGGTATCAGAGTAGGAAGTTCTATGGAACCAGGAAAAAGAAACCCATATATTACATTGAACATCTCGCCTAGATGAGAAGGCCGAGGGGGAGGGGGAATCCTTGATGAGTTGTTATTGGAGCTGAGGCACATTCAAGTGAGGATGGAGGTCATGGAGGAATTTCAAATAATGGAACCAAACATAGGAGACATTAGTGAGAGTGAAGATACAAGCTCTGAAGAGGAAACAAAAGGAGCACTAAGAGAAGGGATGAAAAATGAGAAATTAATAAGGCTAGTTACAATGGTGTGATCCAGACCAAAAATGTAAGTGATTATGTATGATGATAATTTGAATGTGGACGAATTACTCAATTGGGTAAATGCAATGGTAAAATACTTTGACTATGAAGATGTGGAGGATGACCAAAATGTCAAGTATGCAGTGACCATGTTGAAGGGTCATGCAACCTTATAGTGGGATGAGCTACATGATGATGAAAGAAAGAAAGGGAAAGAAAAAATAAAATTTTGGGATAGGATGGTGGCCAATTTTAAAGGAAAATTCATGCCCAAGGATCACCAACTAATTTTTTTCATACAATTTCAAAATCTGAGGAAAAAGGCCATGATAGTAAAAGAGTACACTGAAGAATTCTACAGACTAAATATCAGAGTAGGGCACATAGAGGAATATTTTGAGAAGGTGGCTAGGTATATAAATGGCCTAAGATATGATATACAAGATGACATTGGCCTCTTTCCCTTGAAGATAGAGGAAAATTCCTACTAGGCAACTTTAAGACCAGAAGAGAAATTGGCCAGAAAGTAAACCCTAAGAAGCAGCTGAAAGAGTAACAAAAGGAAGAGGATCTTCCAGCGGAGGAAGATTCTAGGCTCCAAAGGAGGAAGTAGAAATCTCTAGCATACAATCACTTAGAGGAGGAGTCTAGTCAAGGGAAAAAATATTCTTCTCAAGAAGCAGAGGCAGAGGATGAGAAGTAAGGCATTATATTTGTGGAAACATAGGACATATGTCATGGAATTGTCCTGAAAATAAGATAACAAATAAGAGAGGGGCTCACATCGCAAAAGCCAAAGAAGAATCACTAAGTACAAAGGAAAAAGAAGAAACTCTTGAAAGAGGTGAATCCTTGATGCTGGAAAGAGTTTTGGTTCAAGCAGAAAAATAGATTCATGAACAAGCACAAAGGAGAAATATGTTTAGAACAATATGTAAATCCAGAGGAAAATGTTGTAAAGTGATCATTGATAGTGGCAGTACTAACAATTTGATTTCTACAAAGATGGTGGAGAAATTGGGATTGTAGAGGATGACACATCCTACTCCATAATGGTTATAGAAAGGACATCAAATTTTTGTAAGTGAACAAAGTAAGGTAGAATTCCATATTGGTAGTTATAAATTTGAAGTGATATGTGATATTATGCCTATGGATGTCTATCACATCTTATTGGGAAGACCGTGGTAGTAGGAAAAAATGGATATTCATGATGGAAGGAGAAATACCTATACTCTCGAAAAGGATAGACAAAAACATGTGTTATTGTCGTTGGAAGATAAAGGAGCTCAAGAAGAAGTAGGCCCAAGCATGTTGATGATGAGTGGGAAAGAGCTATTGCAAGAAATCAAGAAATAATAGGTAAAATTTTCTTGATTGATAAACCTATAGTTGTACTTATTAATATGAATTTGAGTGAATTAACTATTGAAATTCAAGCATTACTAGATGAGTTTGTTGACTTCATTGTTGATGAGTTGTTAAATGCCTCATCACCAATAAGAAGCATCAGTCACCACATAGACCTGATTCTAGGAGCAAGTTTTCTAAATGAAGCAGCCTATAGGATTACACCCTAGGAGAATGAGGAAATTATAAACTAGGCTCAAGAGTTGTTGGATAAGGGACTAATAAGAGAAAGTCTCTCATGTTGTACCTGCAGTTTTGAGTCCAAAGAAGGATGGAGGCTAGAGAATGTGTACTGATTCCAGAGAAATAAATAAGATAATGCCAAGGTACAAATTTATGTTACCTCGTATAAATGATCTAATGGATTTTTTGAGTGGTGAATTTTTTTTTCAAAGTTAGATATGAAAATTGGATATCACCAAATTAGGATGAGGGAGGGATATGAATGGAAAAGTGCTTTTAAAACCAATGATGGTTTATATGAGTGGCTCGTCATGCCTTTTGACTTGACCACTACACCTAGTACATTCATGAGACTCATGATTGAAGTCCTTAAGAATTTTATTGGAAAATTTGTAATTGTATATTTGGATGATATTCTTGTTTTTAGTAAAACCAAGGAAGATCATTTGAGGTTCTTGAAATTGGCGCTAAAGAAGTTACAACAAGAGAAACTCGTGGTAAACGTGAAGATATGTTCATTCATAAAAATAGAATTAACCTATCTTGGTTTTATAATCTCTCTAGAAGGACTAAAGATGGACCTCAAGGAGGTGAAAGCAATCAAGGAGTGGCCTACCCGAAGGAATTTTCATGAGGTAAGATATTTTCTTGGGTTAGTTATCTTCTATAGAAAATCCATTAGAAATTTTAGCCATATATGTGTACTAATAGTTGAGACCATCAAAAAGGAACATCAACCATTTAAGTGGATTGCTACAACTGGAAGAGTGTTTGAACTATTGAAAAAAAAATAACAACTGATTTTAGCTCTCCCTGATTTTCATAAATTTCCAAGTTAAGTGTGATGCGAGAAGAACAACCATTGGTATTGTCCTAAGTCAAGATGATAGACATGTTTCTTATTTCAAGGTGAGGTTGAAAGAGACTAAACAAAAATATTCCACCTATAATAAATAATTTTATGTAGTGATACAGTCCCTAAAAAAAGGAGGCAATATTTCATACCTATGGAGTTTATCATGTATATTGACAATCATGCTTTACAGTTTATAACCGAGCAGGAAAAGTTATATCAAAAGCATGTGATGGGACCAGCCCTTTATATCTGCGAGCTAATATTTTAACTGTTGATTGATTTGTATTAATTACGCGGTTGGTTGACCTTTATGGTATTGTACTACGGTTTGATGGTGATGAGGACATGTGTCCTGGCCTTGGGGCTCGTTCCTTCCCACTCTTACTATTCTTTGAAACCCTAAACTGGTTCATTCTATTGTTATTTCACTATTCTGCTTGCGGGGGCTGCAGTTTCACGAAATGAGGGTTTGCTCTGTTCACTTTGTTGGGGTTTCGTTTCACTGTGCATGGGCAACTCTGCGAGGGTTTACACTTGCATTTGTTGTCGAAGCCTCCTGTCCCGTGCTTGGTTTTGAGGCTCTGGGTTTGGAACCCTTGGTATTGGTCTCCGTTTGTTAGTTTCGCTCGGTTCTAGTTATGTTTCCAGTTGCAGCTTTGTTTATACACAACTGTCCTCTATGCGCTTGCTTCACAGTTTGACTGTTTATTTGGTTTTGTTTTGACACAGGTTGCGGTTGTGGAGTGGCTCAGCTTTCTCTCTCACTCAGCGGTCATCTGAAAGGTAAGCCCTCTCTCCATGCTGGTTGTTTCTGCTTTGTTTTCCTCCGTTGCTGATAGTCTCTGTTCCTTGTGGGCAGCGAGCACCTCTGTGGCCGTAACCTTAATCTGGGGCTTCTCTTCTGGTTTGCACGAGCTCGGCTCTCCCTCGGTGAGTTTCTTAAATACCCTTTCCTCTACTTTTGGTTGTGTTTTGTAGCTGTGGTTTCATTCTTCGGTTCTAATGGCCCGCTTTTTGGCCAATGAAGGTGAGCGATGGGCTTCGTTCGTTGTCCTCTCGCCTCATCTCCTACACCTGAACCAGGTAGGGTCGCTCCTTGGTGTTTTCCCTATTTGAATGTTTGAGGGTTTTTCTATTCATAGGGTTTATGAGTCTGTCGTTGTAGTTTGGTCTCGATTCTGCAGTTTCTCAGCCTTGCTATGCCTGTAGCTTTACTGTATATTTTTTTATGGCTCTGCTATTGTAACCATGGTTGTATTAATACGGTCCTGTGATGACCTCGTGGTGGTTTATAGTTTTGTCAACTCTGTTTAATTTGCTAGTCTCTGAACAATGAACTGTGGATGATCAACTTTAACACACACACACACACACACACACACACACACACACACACACACACACACACACATATATATATATATATATATATATATTTATACAGTAGTTTCATTTGTTAAAATTTTCAAAAGGAAATGGTTATGCGTTCGTTTCTGTGCCTGCAGCTTTGTTTTCTTGGGTATTTCTTCGACAATAGCTTTCTCATTCCTTTCGTAAGCTCGCTCTGTTTGTGCTGCTGGCCTGTTTAGGTGCTCTCCTCGCTTCGGTGCTTACTGTTCACTTGTCTGTCTTCATTATGCTTATGGAAAAGAAAATGAATTTTATTGTACTCTGTAGGAAAGATGCTAAATCTGTAATATGAATGGATTCAGATGTGTTTTTTCTTCAGAATGCTTCTGTGCATTTTCTTCATTCAATTCTATGATGGTCAAAAGATTACAATATTCGTTTCCTCTTTTCGTTTTGTAGAGAACACTGGACAGTTAGCAAACTGCCAGTAGTTACATTATGTGGTTACATTAAGTAGTTTCTGAATAACTACCTTTTCTTGTTTTGTAAACTAAAAGAAAATTTTAAAAAAGTAAAAAAAAAACAAGTAAGAAAAACGCTAACACTGGCTGAGACAACCATTCCTAGAAATGTAAATGAAGATGAAAACTAATGAAACTCAAACTGTTAGAAGAGACAAACTCCCAACCATGACCTCCTTGAGCTAGATGCTCCTGCATTAGGCTCCCAGGGTAGGTGAAAATTCATGGCTCCAGTCCATGAGATCCTCGATAGAATACCCTACATGTTGTATCTGTCCTGCATCAAGCCACAGACTGTCCTCAATAGGGCGGTTCTTCCACTTGATGAGGTACTATAGGTACTTCTTTCTCCGAGTCCGCCTGGCCACCTGTGTATCAAGGATTCTTGCGATTTCAAGTGGCTGAGTTGAAGGCATTTGTCTCATCCACGAACTACTCCTTTCCTGGGTGTCCCGTTTCGGTTCCGCTGAACTGTCCTCTTCCAGATTGGAAGTGTATGGGAATAAATCTGCCACATTAAAGATGGGAAATATTCCTATACCTGGAGGTAATTGCAGCTCATAGGCATTTGCAAAAAACTTACGCATAATTTTACAAGGTTCGATTTTTTTTTAATTTTAGCTTATTATATTCACCCTTAGGAAATCTTTCTTTGCGCAGATGTGCTAGAACCTGATCCCCTACATTAAATTGGACCTCCCATCATTTCAGATCTGCTTTCTGTTTGTACCTTTGACTGTTGTCCTGTAATTTTGTCTTCACCTATTCATGTAGGTCGTTAATTTCTCTTGCAAAGTCTTCCCCATGAACACTTCTTCTTTCTAACTATCCCAAATCTCATAGCTCATGCAATCCTCGGGGATGCATTCCATACAAGATCTGAAAAGGACTACTTCCTGTGCTTCGATTCGGTGAATCGTTGTAAGCAAATTCCGCTTGAGCAAGTACACGATCCCACATTCGTGAATTTTCTCCAACTAGACTCCACAACAGGTTTCCTAAGCTTCTGTTCACTACCTCCATCTGCCCATCAGTCTGTGGGTGATAAGCGGAGCTGAAATTTAACTTCGTGTCCAGCTTTTTCCACAAGGTGCACCAGAAATGCCCTGTGAATTTCATGTCCCTGTCGGAAATAATGGACTTGGGTAAGCCGTGCAGTCTGACGACTTCAGTGAAAAACAAGTGTGCTACATGGGTAGCATCATTGGTTTTCCTGCAAGGGATAAAGTGTGCCATCTTCGAAAATCGGTCCACCACCACCATGATGGAATCAAAACCTCGTTGTGTTTTGGGCAGACCCAGGACAAAGTCCAGACTAACTGAATCCCACGGTCTATTTTGAATAGGCAAGGGTGTATACAACCCTGTGTTCTAACTGTGCTCTTTTTCCAACTGACATATCTTACACCTGGTCACATACCGTTGCACGTATCTTCACATCTTTGGCCAGTAATAGAAATTATTGAGTTGATCCAAGGTCTTATCAATGCAAAAATGTCCAACTAGACCTCCACTATGTTTTTCCCGGATGAAGTTCTCCCTCATTGAACATTCTGGGACACACAACTGTCCTCCCTTGAATAACAGCTCCTCTTGCAAGTTATAGTCCAACCATGGACTATTGTTTCTCAACAATGGGTTCTGGCAGGCTTCATAAACCTCCTTGAAATCTGCATCTGTTTGATACAAGTCCTTCAGGTGTGCAAATCGCAACACTTGTATCGTGCTCTCCTGCAAGAGTAGAACTCTTCTGCTTAGTGCATCTGCTACTTTTTTCACTTGACCACTGATATGGTTCAATACGAATGTAAAGCTCTGCAAGTACTCCACCCATTTTGCATGTTTTTGATTAAGCTTATGTTGCTGCATAACATACTGTAATGCAGAATTATCAGAAAAAAAGACAAACTCATTGCCCAACAGATAATGCCTCCAATGCTTTAAGGCTTGGACAAAAACATAAAACTCCTTGTCATAAGACGTATACTTTTGCCTGCTTTCATTTAATTTTTTGCTGAAATAGGCTACTGGTTTGTCTCCCTGGCTGAGTATGGCTCCAATGGTTGTACCACTGGCATCACAACTAACTTGAAAAAGTTTGTTGAAATCAGGCAGCCTCAAAATTGGCCTCTCAGTGATCTTCTTCTTCAATATCTGGAAGCTCTTCTCTGCAGCTTCATTCCACTGAAAAGGTTGTCTTGCCTTTCTGATTGTATCCAACATAGGTGCGCAGATTCCACTGAAATTCTTTATAAACTTGCGATAGAAACTTTCCAACCCATGAAAACTTCGAATTTCGAACAGACTCTTAGGGGATGGCCAACTAAATATATCTGCAACTTTTTCTGGGTCCATTTTCAGCTCATTTTCTGCAATCACGAAACCCAAATAGACTAACTCCTTCTGAAAGAAAGTACATTTTTTTCAGATTTATCAGCAACTTGTTTTGCTGCAACTTCTCTAGAACATATCGAACATGTTGAAAATGTTGTTCCTTGGTCTTGTTGAAAATCACTATATCGTCTAGATACACAATCACAAATTTCCCAATGAACTCCTTCAACATCTCATTCATCAGGTGCAAGAAAGTACTAGGGGCATTACTCTACCCAAATGGCATCACCAACCATTCATATAGCCCTTCATTAGTTTTGAAAGTTGTTTTCCATTCGTCCCCTTCTCTAATTCTAATATGGTGGTATCCACTCTTCAGATCTATCTTCGAAAAATATGCTGCCCCATTCAAGCAGTCCATCATGTCATCCATTTGTGGCAATGGAAACCTGTATCTGATCGTAATTTTATTTATTGCTCGTGAATCTGTACACATCTGCGCTCGCCTCCTTTCTTGGGAGCTAGAACTGTCGGAACTGCACAAGGACTTAAACTTTCCCGTATCAAGCCTTTGTCCAACAATTCCTGTACCTACTTCCTGATCTCCTCATTTTCCTTAGGACTCATCCGGTAAGCAACTTTATTCGGTAAACTAGCTCCAGGTGTGAAATCTATGTGATGACTGATACTCTGCTTTGGTGGTAATTTATCCGGTAAATCATCCACCACAATGTCGCTGAATTCCTGCAACATTTCTTGGATTTCTTCAGGTAAGTCAGAAATTTCAGTGTGCAACAGCACTGCTCTCGGTCTCCTTACAACAGCATACTTTACCTCATCATCTTCAGTCTGTTTTAGAAATTCTTTTCCACCCACCAGTAATACTTTTGTCCCACTAGTCTCTGTTGTTTCTTCTTCCTTGATGGGTACTAGCGTATGCTTAATCCCATCCTTGACAAACTTGTAATAGTTTGTTTTCCCATCATGAACAACTTTTCGGTCATACTGCCATGATCTACCTAGCAGAATATGACACACGTCCATGGGCATGTCGTCACAAATCACTTTGTCCCTATACTTGCCAATATGGAACTCCACCTCACACTGCTCATCAACTAGTAGTTGGTGACCCTTATGTAACCACGACACCTTATAGGGAGTTGGGTGCTTCAATATTTTTAAACCCAATTTCTCCACCATCTCTGTTGCAACCAGATTATCAGTGCTTCCACTGTCTATAATCAGTTTGCAACATTTTCCATGTGACTTGCACACAGTCTGGAATAATGCCTTTCTTTGGGTTTGTTCAGTTGTTTCCTTTGCCGGTTTCAGTAGTACCTTGTTCAAGACTAAGGCCTCTCCTGTCTTTGGTACATTCTCTACTTCTTGAGGTGGTGCCTCTACTTTCTCTGTCTGAGCAACATATGCTCCTCTTTGACCAGCCTGTTCTCCTTTAGGACACTCAAAGGATTTGTGCCCCCACTTGTGGCACTTGTAACACTGGTAGGTAGCTCCTCTGCCCCTACCATTTCCCCTTCCTCTCTGGTATGGCCTTCCTCCCCTAGTGCTACCTTCCTTTTCTGCTATCCCGGAGGTCTTTGAACTATTGCCCTCTTCACTGTTGTTGGCAGTTCTTCCTCTGCCAAAGGATTGTCTTTTTCCTCTGCCAGTTCCTCGTCCTCTCCTGGAATTCTGCTTTCTTACGATATTTTCTTCTACCTTTAAGGCACTCTGGTATGTTTGCCCTATGGTTTTTGGAGAAGGAATACTTATCTCATCCAATATCTCCAGCCTTAGGCCATTCACAAACCTTGCTATCTTTTCTGGGGTGTCTTCAGTATAACCAGCTCTCAAATTCACCCGATAGAATTCTTCAGTATATTCTTTCACCGTCATTCCTCTCTGCTTCAAATTCTGCACCTATCGATACAGAGCAATCTGGTAATCTTTGGGCAAAAACTTACCCTTCATCTTGGCGACCATTCTGGTCCACTTTTTAATGGGTAACTTATTCAATCTTCTCCTCTCTGCTTGGACACTGTCCCACCATAAGGCTGCGTGTCCTTTCAGCTTGGTGGCAGCGAATTTAACTCTCCTATCTTCGCTGACCTCCTCACATTCAAAATATTTGTCTAACTCACTAATCCAGTCCAACAACACTTCTGTGGACAAACTACCATCATAGTTCAGAATTTCAGGCTTTGGCTTACTGCTAGCCAACAAGACTGACCTTAACAATTTGATTTCAGGTCCTTCTTCATCTGATCCATCTGTCGTAACTACAACTTCTTCTTCACTATCGTCCCCTACTTCCGGATCCCTTCTCCTTCCTACTTCTACTGCTGCCAAATGGGCATTCATGATCCTAATCTCTTCCCTCAATCCTTCATCTACTACTCTTCGAATAGCTCTGCCATGACCTCTTCTTCCAGCTTCCATTTTATAAAAAAAACAGTTAACTGTACCTGCTCTGATACCAAAATTTGATGGGACCAACCCTTTATATCTGCGAGCTAATAATTTAATTGTTGATCGATTTGTATTAATTATGCAGTTGGTTGACCTTTATGGTATTGTACTACAATTTGATGGTGATGAGGACATGTGTCCTGGCCTTGGGGCTTGTTCCTTCCCACTCTTACTATTCTCTGAAACCCTAAACTGGTTCATTCCTTTGTTATTTCACTATTTTGCTTGCAGGGTCTGCGGTTTCACGAAATGAGGGTTTGCTCTGTTCACTTTGTTGGGGTTTCGTTTCATTGTGCCTGGGCAACTCTGTGAGGGTTTACACCTGCATTTGCTATCGAAGCCTCCTATCCTGTGCTTGGTTTTGAGGCTCTGGGTCTGGAACCCTTGGTATTGGTCTCTATTTGTCAGTTTCGCTTGTTTCTAGTCATGTTTCCAGTTGCATCTTTGGTTATACATGACTGTCCTATATGCGCTTGCTTCACAGTTTGACTGTTTATTTGGTTTTGTTTTAACAGAGGTTGCGGTTGTGGAGCGGCTTGGCTTTCGCTCTCACTCGGTGGTCATTTGAAAGGCTAGTCCTCTCTCCATGTTGGTTGTTTCTGCTTTGTTTTCCTCCATTGCTAACAATCTCTGCTCCTTGTGGGCAACGATCACCTCTATGGCCGTAACCTTAATCTGGGGCTTCTCTTCTGGTTCACACGGGCTCGGCTCTCCCTCGGTGAGTTTCCTGAATACCCTATCCTTTTCTTTTGGTTGTGTTTTGTAGTTGTGGTTTCGTTCTTCGGTTGTAATGGCCTACTTGTTGGCCAATGCAGGTGAGTGACGGGCTTCATTCGTCGTCCTCTTGCCTCATCTCCTACACCTGAACCGGGTAGGGTCCCTCCTTGGTGTTTTTCCTGTTTGACTGTTTGAGGGTTTTTCTATTCATAGGGTTTACGAGTCTATCATCATAGTTTGGTCTCGACTCTGCGGTTTCTCGACCTTGTTGTGCCCTGGCCTCATTGTGCCTATAGCTTTACTGTATATTTTTTTATGGCTCTGCTATTGTAACCATGGTTGTATTAATACAGTCTTGTGATGACCTCGCGGTGGTTTATAGTTTTGTCAACTCTGTTTAATTTGTTGGTCTCTAAACAATGAACTGTGGATGCTCGACTTTGACATATATATATATATATATATATATATTTATACAGTAGTTTCGTTTGTTAAAATTTTCAAAAGGAAATGGTTATGCGTTCGTTTCTATACCTGTAGCTTTGTTTTCTTGGGTATTTCTTCGACAATAACTTTCTCCTTCCTTTCGTAAGCTCGCTCTGTTTGTGATGTTGGCTTGTTTGGGTGCTCTCCTCGCTTCAGTGCTTACTGTGCACTTGTCTGTCTTCATTATGCTTATGGAAAAGAAAATGAATTAATTGTACTCTGTAGGAAAGATGCTAAAGCTGTAATATGAATGGATTCAGATGTGTTTGTTCTTCAGAATGCTTCTGTGCATTTTCTTCATTCAATTCTATGATGGTCAAAGGATTACAATAGTCGTTTCCTCTTTTCATTTTGTAGAGAACACTAGATAGTTAGCAAACTGCCAGTAGTTACATTATGTGGTTACATTAAGTAGTTTTTGAATAACTGTCTTTTCTTGTTTTGTAAACTAAAAGCAAATTTAAAAAAAGTAAAATAAAAAAACACGTAAGAAAAACACTAACACTGGCTGAGACATCCATTCCTAGAAATGTAAATTAAGATGAAAACTAACGAAACTCAAACTGTTAGAAGAGAAAAACTCCCAGCCATGACCTCCCTGAGCTGGATGCTCTTGCATCAGCATGCTAAATGGGTTGAGTTCATGCAAAGTTTTACTTTTGTTGTTAAAACATATCTGTGGGAATGCTAACAATATTATAGATGCTTTGAGTAGGAGGTGCTTGGTTTACAAAAATTCTAAGTGGGTATTTTGGGATTCGAACATCTCAAGGAAATGTACAAAGAGGACCCATAACTTAGAGAAGCTTATGAAGACTTCAAGAATCTAGTGGTGAGGGATATAACTCCTTGGATTGAATGTATGATTCAGGAAGGACTAATATTCAAGGGAAACCAATTGTAGATTTGAAAATTCTTAATGAGATACAACTTATTGAAAGAAAATCACAATGGAGGATTAGCTGGACATTTTGGATATGATAAAACTTATGTTCAACTAAGTTGTTTTTATTTTTGGCGAGGTATGAGATTTGATGTTAAAAATTATGTGGATAATTGTAAAATTTATCAATATTCCAAGGGGAAGCAACAAAATGCTAGTTTATATCAGCCATTACCCATCCCAAGTAGGCTATGGGATGCTATAAACACATATTTTGTTTTAGGTCTACCTAGAACTCAAAAGAAATGATTTGATCTTTGTAGTTGTAGACATAGTTCCCAAACTGGCACACTTACCTCATATAAGACTAGTAATGCCACTCATATTGAAAATTTGCTTTTCAAGGAAATTGTGAGATTACATGGACTACATAGAAGCATTGTTTGAGACATGGACATACAATTTGTTGGGCATTTCTAGAGGACATTATGGAAAAAGCTTAGAAAAAATATCTCTTTTAGTTCAAATTATCACCCTAAAACAAATGGGTACACTGAAGTAGTAAATGGGAGCTTGGGAAATTTTTTGAGGTGTTTGGTAAGTGAGTGGAGCCAAGTTCTTCTACAATCTAAATTTGCTTACAATGATTGACACAACAAAAGTACATGAAAGAGCTCATTTTAGATAGTTTATGGTATGTACCCAAGGGGTATTTTTAAAATTATAGATCAAGGAAAAGAAGAAATAAGGAGTGCAAGAATAGAGGAGTTTACTACAACGATGCAAATGTTACAAGAGCAAATTAAGGAGAAGCTACAATGCAACACTCAAAGGTACAGATAGAGGGAAGATCTAAAGAGGAGAGACGTTAATTTTGAAGTTGATGGTTTTAACACATCTAGGAAAACAAATGCTTCCTAAAAATGAATATAATAAATTGTAATTAAATAAGATAGCCCCCTACAAGATCATAAGAAAATTTTCAGCTAATGCTTATGAACTTGAACTACCACCTGATATTGGTATTTCAACGATATTCAATGTTGCATATTTTTACCCTTACAAAGAACCTGAAATCAAGAAGGAGGATGATCAAGAGAAGGTTCAGTGGGAAACCTAGTTACCTACAACCATGTAAGTGCAGAAGGAAAAGATCCTTGACGAGGAGGTTTGTCAAAATAACTAGAAAGAAGGAATAATATGAGTATTTGGTTAAGTGGAAAGATCTCCCTACAAAAGATGCAACTTGGATGAGTATTGTAGAGGTCAAGAAGCATGGAAAGATAATTGAAGACCTCATGGGCAACATCCCATCAAACCCTTTTGTTCTCTAGGAGTTTGATGTAGGAGCATCAAGGCGAAGCAAATTTTCATTTCTATATAGTTGATTACTTTTCTCTTTGTAATTATTGCAGTTATGATATATCTATATCTATATCTATATCTATAGATATATCTATATATATATATATATATATATATATATATATATATATATATATATATATATATATATCTATATATATCTATATATATATATATATATATATATATATATATATATGATGCAACTTGGATGAGTATTGCAGAGGTCAAGAAGCATGGAAAGACAGTTGAAGACCTCATGGGCAGGATCCCATCAAACTCTTTTGTTCTTTGGGAGTCTGATGTAGGAGCATCAAGGCGAAGCAAATTTTCATTTCTATAACGTTGATTACTTTTTTCTTTGTAATCATTGCAATTATGATAGATATATATATATATATATATATATATATATATATATATATATATATATATATATATATATATATATGAAGTTGTGTTCGTTAGGTTGTTAAGATGAAACATCCTTATGGGATAGATGTACATATTTTGTTTAATGAGGTGGCATTCAATCTTCTAGAATGAGGACAACTGCAAGAATCTCTGAGGGCTGTTAGTTACAACTCCACTTTATATCGAGGAAATATATATATATATATATATATATATATATATATATATATATATATATATATATATATATATTTGTTTAGGGATGAGAGATATAAAAGAAAGGGATATCTAATGTTTAGAGAGCTCTCTTAGGCTTGTGTAATATCACCCTAATTATGTAATTGCCTGCAATATGAATCATTAAAAAAATACATTTATGTGTTTACTTTTTGATCACATGTGTTAGCTTTTGTTACGTTAAATCTTGTAAAAACCAACGATGATCGAAATATGTGTTAATTGAACTATAAGTAAATGAAAAATGTCAAGAAGAACTGTTGAGAGATTGAGAGAGGGCAAAGTCGAAAATGATTGGGAATTTCCTTATGGCTAAAAACTAGCTTCTTTGGGCACATGCTAAAAGACCTGAAAGTGTCAAAACATATTCTAAACGTGATTTCACCCAATGAAGAGGAAATATAAAGACGATTTTTCGCGAGGGTGAAGTCTAGTCATGGACACCCCTCCGCCCTCCACCCATATTTGTTAATTGGTTATCGGATAGAGGGCCCCCATATTGAACCAGGCCAGTGGATCGACGAGCCATTAGGATCACGTCACATCCCTACCATCCAACATGAACGTCTTTAAAGTGGATTCCATAATGTGATTTTTGATAGTGACCTCCCCCCCTTTGTTAAGTCTCGTTAATCTAGAAGGGCCCCATGGTGGTAATGGATCGTTAGATTGGATTGCCTTGCCTTCGCGCTATTGGAAAAACAAATCGACAATTAATGTAGGCAACGTTGCCCAAAGGGTTGTGTCTTGTGGAATGCGTATAGGACCGTGGACCACCTAGTAAGTGCTAAGGTGCCACAAGGAGAGAAGAAAGGTTTCTGCTGCATCAATTGCACATTTATGGGGGAGGATATTATCGCTCAACTCATATTATAATATGCACCTAAATTTATAGTTATATTATGGAGTGACTTAATAAGTGGACAAAATCAACTTTAAGGTGAACACTTTTTTAGTTGAAGAAAACTTTTAATTAACAAAATTCAATTTAATAAATTTATCACTAATTTATAGGAGAGGAGATTATTACTTAATCCACATTCTAATATGCACCAAATTTTATGATTATCTTATGGAGTTACTTAAAAGGTGGATAAAAAAACGTTTAAGATGAATGTTTTTTAAGTAGAGGTGAAATTTTAATTAACAAAATTCAACTTAGAAATATATTACTCATTAATGGTAGAGGTGATTATAATTCAATTCACATTCTAATATGTACCTAAATTTATAATTATCTTATGGAGTGAATTAATAATTGGACAAACTCAACCTTTAAGGTGAATCATTTTTTTAATGAGAGTGAAATTTTAATTAACAAAATTCAACCTAGAAATATGTTTCTCATTTAAGGGAGAGGAGATTATCCCTCAATTCACATTCTAAAATGTTCCTAAATGTACAATTATCTTACGGAGTGATTTAATAAGTGGACAAAGTCAACCTTTTAAGGTGAAATGATTTTTTAATCGAGGAAATGTTTTTATTAACAAACTTGAACCACCTTTAAGGTGAAAGGTTTTTTTAATCGAAGAAATGTTTTAATTAACAAACTTCAACTTAGAAATATGTTACTTGGTTATAGGAGAGGAGATTATCGCTCAATTCACATTCTCACATGCACCTAAATTTATAATTATTTTATGGAGTGACTTAATAAGTGGACAAAATGAACCTTTAAGGTGAATGTTTTTTTAAATGGACACAAAGTTTTAATTAACAAAATTCCAAGGGGAAGCAACAAAATGTTGGTTTATATAAGCCATTACTTGTACCAAGTCAATTGTGGGATGCTATAAGAATGGATTTCGATTTAGTTCTACCTCGAAATTGGAAAGGAAATGATTTGACCTTTGTAGTTGTGGACAAATTTCCTAAAATGGTACACTTTATACCCTATCATAAGAGTAATGATGCCATTCATATTGCAAAATTATTTTTCAAGGAAATTGTGAGATTACATGGACTGCTCAAAAGTATAGTTTCATAAATGGACAAAATTTGTTGGGAATTTCTAGAGGAAATTATGGAAAAAGCTTGGAACTAATCTTTCTTTTAGTTCATCCTATCACGTTCAAACGAATGGGCAAATTGAAGTAGTAAAAAAGAGCTTGGGAAATTACTTAGGTGTTTTGTAAGTGAACATAAACGATAGTGGGACCAAGTTCTTCCACAAGATGAATTTTCCTACAATCATTGACACAACAAAAGTACATGAAAGAGCCCATTTCAGATAGTGTATGATATGCCACCCAAGGGTCATTTCTGAACTTAGAGATTTGGAAAAAGAAGAAGGAAGGAGTGCAAGTACAAAGGAGTTGTCTACAACCATGCAAAGGCTACATGAGCAAATAAAGGAGAAACTAAAATGCAACAATAAAAGGTACTAACAGGGGTGGATCTAAAGAGGAGAGAAGTTAATTTTGAGGTTGTTGGTTTTGACACATCTAAGAAAAGAGAGGTTTCCTAAGAATGAACATAATAAATTGTAATTACATAAGATAGGTCCATGCAATATCTTAAGAAAATTTTCGGCTAATGCATATGAACTTGAACTACCACTTGATATTGGGATTTCATCGACATTCAATGTTGCAAACTTTTACCCTTACAAAGAACCTGAAGTCGACAAGGAGGATGATCAAGAGAAGGTTCAGTGGGAAATTAAGCTACCTATAGCTAAGAAATTGCAGAAGGAAAAGATCCTTGACCAGAAGGTTGTCAAAAGAACCAGAAAGAACGAGTAATATGAGTATTTGGTTAAGTAGAAAGACCTCCCTATAGAAGATGCAACTTGGATGAGTACTGTAAAATACAAAAGCATGGAAAGAAAATTGAAGACCTCATGTGAAGGATCCCATGAACCGCTTTTGTTCAGTGGGAGTCAGATGCAGGAGCATTAGGGAAAAGTAATTTTTTTTTTTCTAAATAGTTGATTTCTTTTATCTTTGTAATTATAGCAGATATGATATATAGAGGAATTTGTGTTCATTAGGTTGTTAAACTGAAGTGTCCTTATGGGACATATGTACATATTTTGTTTAATGAGGTGGCATTCAGTCTTCTAGAATGAGGACCACTGTAGGAATCTCCGAGGGTTGTTAGTTACAACTCCATTTTGTCTCGAGGATATATTTTTTTGTTTAGGGATGAGTGACATAAAAGAAAGGGAGATCTAATGTTTATAGATCTCTCTTAGGACTGTGTAATTTCACGCTACTTATGTAATTTCCTGCAATACAAATTATAAGAAACAAAAAAATGTGTGCTTATTGGTTTATCATGTTAGGGTCCAACGCTAACCCCCTTATTTATGTAATAGGGTCGACTCATAGTTATAGTTAAGTAAAGAGTCAATAAAGTCCATATTAATAATTGTAAGTGGTTGACCCGCATTTAAAGAAGGGACCACAGTTAGTTGCAAATGGGCCATGGTATTAGATAGATGGTATTAATAAGAACCATGGTACTGACCCATGGTATTGCATGTATGAATCCTATATAAAGGATAGAAACTCCCCTCGAGAAGTGTCATGTCTTATTTTGTAATTAAGCCCAGCTCTATTGGAGGTTGCCCCCTCGAAGAGGCAAGTGAACATTGCTTTCCTTTTTGAATAATAAAATGCATGATGCTATTTCTTATTGTTCTTTGTTCTGGGTATATTTCTTCGCAAATTTGTTATTCTGGTATCTTCTCGCAGGTCAAGAGCATAACAAGTGGTATCAGAGCTCTTTCTAGGGCCGGTGGGATCTCCATTTTTAGTAGAATTTTTTTTGGCTAGAGACGTGTTTCGACGTCTTTAAACCATGGGATCTGTCGTTGAGCACATAAACCTGCAGATTTGGGGAGGCATGCACGCAAGAAATACAAGAGGTGGTCATGCTTGTTGGACTCCCTTGTAACCCATGTGGGTACCACTTCGCGTAGTAGCGCATTAGACAGAACCGCGCATGGACTGTCTTCCAAGAACCCTCTGGGTATATCGGAAGCCCCCTAGGCTCTCTTGAAACCTCGCCATAGATAAACCGTCGACCATCTTGCTGCCATAGTACACCGAAAACAACACTCGGGGAGATTACTCGCGCATACGATAGGGTAGTCGGGTTAGGGTTGAGACACTAGTTCCCTTGTCTCTCTCTCAATCACGAATCATCTTTGCCCAATCAGATCTAGTAGGTTGGGTTCAGTCACCGCAACAACAATAAATGCCGCCACTCAGATCTATCAGATCTGCCAATAAGATCTATCAGATCCGCCATTCAGATCTAGCAGCAGGGGTTCGATCACTACCACATTTTTACTCTTTGCAGTTGAGGGCTTCGCCGACAGATCTAACTATTTGTGCGGCTCCTATACCTAGGCAGGATTCTCGCAGGACATTGGGCAAAAGCAAATTTTTAGGGAATCGACTACTGCAGTATTCCTAAGCGCAAAGTAAAACTCCTATCAGAATAAATCTCCCGGGACACTTATAGGAGACTTAGCCCATAAGAATCATGTCTACAAGCTGAGAAAGGTGGTACCATTCACTTGTCAGCATCAAAAAATCGGGTGGTCTCAAATTTTTTCTCACAGTAACGACAAGTGCATCGGATCGGTGCATCGTACAAACCAGAGCTCAAGCTATGGCCAATGAGAAGATAAAATCCCTTGAACATAGGTTGGAGGAATTAACAAAGCAAATCCAGAACTTATAGGCAACTCTCACAAAGGGCAAGCCGGGGGAACAATCAGAGTCATATGATTTTAATGAAAACATTAAGGGCGAATCTAGCAATTCTCTTCACTTCTATGGAAACCACCAACAGTCCCACCCATGACCACCCAAGATGGACATGTTGGGTCCCTATAATACTAGTGATTACCCCATTACTATTGTAGTTATACCCCCTATTTATATTGTTGTGCCCCTATTACCCCCATATTGTTATTTCTGTGCCCCATAGAATCCCTCTATTGTTATTTTTGTGGCTTTATATTATTATTGTTAGGTCGGCTGGATTATATTGTGACTCCTTAGACTCCTATATATAGAAAGGAGGTTTTGTCATTTGTATCATCGAAGAATTGTTCATTTATGTAATGTAAAGGAGGTTTCCCCCTCGAAGAGGCTGAATTCTAAGGCGTGGATCTCTCTTTTCTATCTTTTTGTGAGCTGGTTTCATAACATTTGGTATCAGAGCTTTGGATTCTAGGGTTTCGCTGCTCCAAACAGGTCATCGTGGCATTTTCGCTATAATTTTTTTTCTGTGACGTTTCAGAAGTCGCAAAAAAAACCCATTTGAGAAGAAATCACGCTGAACCTTGGGTCCGAATTTCAGAGCTGTTGGCATGATATTTGCGGAGATATGATCTGAGGAAGTTGGTCTTTTTGCAGACTCCTGAATTACATTTAAAACAGGTGACCTGGGGAAAATCGTCATAACTTTCTCTCTGGGGATCGGATTGAAATTTCGTAAGAAGGTACAGAAAGAGGACGGACTGTAGTTTCTTGTGGGTGTTTTTCAGATCCAAAGGTCGAAACAGTGACTCGTGGTACACCGTACAAGTTCGCTCTACTGAACTAGTCTATAATCACGTCACTGTGGGAGATTTCGCATAACTCTTCCTTGGAGAATCCAATTTGGGTCAGACTTGTGGCATTGGAAAGAGGACACAGAGGGCTACTACAGGTCACAAATTCAGAACTAGATGATCAGAAAGTACAGAGATACATCAGAGGCAATATCGAGCTCCTACAAAGTGAAAAAAGGTGTGTAGATTTTCTTAAATTTTTGCTTAAGCTTGGTTTGAAAATTTATTTTGAAGGAATTCAAAGGGCATAGTAGAGCATTATTATCGGTAACTGATGCCCCGAGGAAAGAAAATGCAAACACCTAGTAAGGAACCTGAAAGCTCTAGCATGACTCATGAAGAAGAGGAAGAAATGCAACATGATATATCAAAATTACAAGACCAAGTGCAACAACTGTCCCTTACACAAAAAGGAACAGAATCTAAGATGGATGGTTTAAAGAAAGGTGTAGAAGCTAAGATGGACTGTTTAAAGAAAGGTGTAGAAGCTAAGATGATTGAAGTGGAAGCTAAGATGGATGATTTGAAGATAGATTTGAAGACAGACATGGAAGAATTGAAGAAGTTGCTACAAGAAAGGGTCACTAATGGTGAAAAGGTAGTAAAGGAAACTCATGATGAGAACAAAAGAAATGTTAATCATGATTCCATAGACTCTAATGTTGGATCGAAGACTCACCATGTTCCAAAAATCGATATGAGGAAGTTTGATGGCAAGGATCCCGCCACATGGATATTACAGATGGAGCAATTCTTCGATCTCAATAATGTGCAAAACACACAAAAGGTACGTATGGCAACTTTATATTTGGAACCAAATCAGTTTGTATGGTATCAATGGCTTTGTTCTCGTAAACAATTTATCACTTGGGCAATTTTTACGGAAGAATTGATAGCACATTATGAGGATACAAAAAGCAACACTTTTTTTAGCCAATTGATAAGTCTCAAACAAAAGGGTTCAATAATGGAGCACATTGAGGAGTTCCAAAAATTGAACATAAGGGTAAAAGATATTCCAGAGGAGCATAGGATTGATGTGTTCATAGGGTCTTTAAAGGATAATATCCAACATGATGTGCGCCTTTGGGAACCTGATTCATTAGAGAAGGCATTCAGGTTAGCAAGAAAAATGGAAAGCAAAATTATGGCAACTAGGAAGCATACCATTCACAACTATAAAGACGGAAGTGTTGTTGCCCATAGTCTTCCACAACCTACAAGGTTGACACCACAACAATTGGAAGAAAAAAGAGCAAAAGGGCTTTGTTACAATTGTGATAGCAAATACACAAAAGGTCATAAGTGTGCTGAGAAGAAATTATTCTACATAGATTGTGAAGAGGAAGAAGAAAAGGAGCAAGAAAGGTCAAAAGAAGAGGATATATTCCAGGAACAAAGCCTAGATGAAGAACAAATAAATCCGACCATATCTTGTAATGCATTGGCGGGAATTACCACTCCTCAAACCATCAAGATAGAAGGACAAATCAAGAAGAAAAAGGTAATAGTGTTGATTGATTCAGGAAGCACCCACAATTTTATTCATTGTAGGGTAGCAAAAGAATTGAATTGCTTCCTATATCCAGCACCAGAGTGTCAAGTGATGATTGCAAATGGAGGAACAATAAATTGTTCTGGAAAGTGCCATAATATCAAGCTATCCATGGGAGAATATGTATTGACTAGCCCAATGCTTTCCATTCCAATGGGAGGTGCTGATGTTGTACTAGGAGTCCAATGGCTACAATCCTTGGGTACAATAGCTTTTAATTTTCAAGAACTTTTCATGAAATTTTCTGTGGAAGGAAAGGAAGTTGAATTAAGGGGTATTGCAGGGAAACCAGGAAAGATAATCAGCTCTAATGGCATGACAAAGCTTCTAAAAAAGGAGCAAAGAGGTGTAATTGCACAATTATGTTCGCTAGATGTTTCCACATTGGAATCATCTATTTCTCCAGATCTCCAAAAAGTCCTGGACAATCATTCCAAGGTATTTGAGACTCCCAAAGGTCTCCCACCTATGCGTGATCATGATCATGCTATTCATCTGATTCCAGGAAGTGTTCCTCCAAACATCAGGCCGTACAGATATCCCTATGTCCAAAAAAGTGAAATTGAACGTATGGTTGCAGAAATGCTAGAGGCTGGTATAATTCAACCGAGTCAAAGTTCTTTCTCAGCTCCAGTAGTATTGGTGCACAAGAAGGATGGATCATGGCGCATGTGTCCAGATTATAGGGAGCTCAACAAGCTCACTATTAAAGATAAGTTCCCCATTCCTGTCATTGATGAATTACTGGATGAATTGCATGGATCAATTTACTTCACCAAGTTGGATCTTCGTTCGGGATATCATCAAATCAGAATGAAGATTGAAGACATTCCGAAAACGGCATTTAGAACTCATGAGGGTCATTATGAATTTTTGGTCATGCCTTTTGGCCTTACCAATGCACCTTCAACATTTCAAGGTTTGATGAATTCAATTTTCAAACCATTCCTTAGAAAATTTGTGTTAGTATTTTTTGATGATATACTAATCTACAGCAAGTCTTGGAAGGATCATGTTGAACATGTTGACAGGGTGCTACAACTATTGGAGGAGAAACAATTATATGCAAAAAGATCCAAATGTTTCTTTGGAGTCCAGGAGGTGGAATATTTGGGTCATATTGTATCTCATGAAGGAGTTAAGGTAGACCCTAGCAAAATTAAAGCCATTAAGGAATGGAAAATCCCCACATCCATAAAGCATCTGCGAGGATTTCTTGGGTTGACAGGGTATTATCGCAAGTTTGTTAAGAATTATGGGAGAATAGCAGCACCTCTAACAACATTATTGAAGAAAGATTCATTTTCATGGACTCCGGAAGCAACAAAGGCCTTTGAACATCTTAAAGAGGCAATGTGCCAAGCACCGGTCTTAGCTACACCGGACTTCACAAAAACCTTTATTGTGGAATGTGATGCTTCAGGAAATGGAATTGGTGTTGTTCTAATGCAAGATGAAAGACCCATTGCTTTTGAAAGTCGTCCAATCAAGGGAAAGTTTTTAAGCAAAGCTATTTATGAGAAGGAAATGTTGGCAATACTCCATGCACTTAAGAAATGGCGACCCTACCTAATGGGAAGACACTTCAAGGTAAAAACGGATCATGATAGCCTTAAATACTTTTTAGAACAAAGATTATCCTCTGAAGAGCAACAAAAGTGGGTCACAAAGATGTTGGGTTATGACTTTGAAATCATCTACAAAAAAGGGAAGCAAAATGTGGTGGCAGATGCACTCTCAAGAAAGGATGAGGATGTGGAAGCATTGTTGTGTGCCATTTCTATTATCCAACCAGATTGGATAAACGAAGCAAGGGAGGAATGGAAGAATGACGAAGAAGTGTGGGCACTTATTCGAAAGCTACAACAAGATTCCAGTACTTCTGATACATTTAGCTGGAAAAATGATTCGTTATGGTACAAAGATCGCTTATACCTCTGTAAGAATTCCCAGCTAAAACAAAAGATTCTTATGGAATTGCACACTTCTCCCTTAGGAGGGCACTCAGGATTTTTAAAAACTTACCACAGGGTTAAGAAGGAATTTTTTTGGGATGGCCTTAAATCAGATATTCAAAAGTTTGTGGCGGAATGTTTGGTTTGCCAACAAAATAAAGTTGAAACAATTAAGACACCAGGTCTATTACAACCTTTATCCATTCCAAGCCAACGTTGGGAGGAGGTTTCAATGGATTTTATCACAGGTTTACCCAAGTCTGAGGGAAAGAGTGTCATCATGGTGGTAGTTGACAGACTTACCAAGTATGCACACTTTTGTGCATTATCACATCCATTTAAAGCCAGTACAGTTTCTACTGCATTTATGGAAACAGTTCAAAAGCTACATGGAAACCCAAAGATTATTGTAAGTGACAGAGATCCCATTTTCACTGGAAATTTTTGGACAAAATTATTTTCTTGTCTTGGTACTCAGTTAGCTCATAGCTCATCTTATCATCCTCAATCTGATGGGCAAACTGAGATAGTAAACAAATGTTTGGAAGGATATCTTCGTTGCTTTGTATCTGATAAACAGACACAATGGGTCAAATGGTTGCCTCTGGCTGAATGGTGGTATAACACTTCCTTCCATACAGCAACAAAAATGACCCCATTTATGGCACTTTATGGGTATCAACCACCATCCATCACATCATATTTAAGAGAAAATTCTAAGGTTCAGGCAGTGGAACATCACATCGAACATCAACAACAAGTCCTCCAACTCTTAAAGGATAACCTCGTGTTGGCACAAAATAGAATGAAACAACAGGCAGATCAACATCGCAGTGAAAGAAGTTTTGATGTAGGTGATTGGGTATTCCTACGGCTACAACCATATAAGCAAATGTCCCTAAAGCAAGCTAAGAAGGATAATAAATTATCACCAAAGTATTATGGTCCGTACAAGGTGTTGCAAAAGATTGGTACTATGGCATACAAATTGGAGCTTCCTGCAGCTTCTCGATTGCACCCAGTTTTCCATGTTTCATGTTTAAAGAAGGTTATAGGTGACAAGCTCCCAATTCAAACAATATTGCCAGAACTTGACGAGGAAGGAAAAATTATATTGGAACCGGAAGCAGTCACAGAAACAAGAACTCGACAGCTACGAAATCGATCAATTTCAGAGTATCTTATCAAGTGGAAGAACTTATCCGCTGAAGATTCCACATGGGAGGATGAGAATTTTATGCAGAAGTATCCAGAACTACTCAAGCGTTGAGGACAACACTTTTTTGAAGGAGAGGGGCATGTTGGGTCCCTATAATACTAGTGATTACCCCATTACTATTGTAGTTATACCCCCTATTTATATTGTTGTGCCCCTATTACCCCCATATTGTTATTTTTGTGCCCCATAGAATCCCTCTATTGTTATTTTTGTGGCTTTATATTATTATTGTTAGGTCGGCTGGATTATATTGTGACTCCTTAGACTCCTATATATAGAAAGGAGGTTTTGTCATTTGTATCATCGAAGAATTGTTCATTTATGTAATGTAAAGGAGGTTGCCCCCTCGAAGAGGCTGAATTCTAAGGCGTGGATCTCTCTTTTCTATCTTTTTGTGAGCTGGTTTCATAACAGGACATGTATAAATTTGATGGCTCTCATCTGGCCACATGGCTAGAAAAAATGGAGCAATATTTCACATTGAATCACATCAGAGATGATGCGACTAAGCTAAGTGTGGGAAACATGTACTTGGATCACGAAAGATGGCAATGGTGGCAGTGGCATCAACATTTCTATGGAAGGCCTGTGACTTGGCAGATATTCGCAAAAGCCCTTTCAGATCGCTTTGACCATGAATCTAACTTTTTGGGTCTTCTTACTAAGCTCCAACAGAAAGGAATAGTGAAAGAATATATTACAGCCTTTGAAACCTTAGCCTTCCGCACAGGAGGTCTACAAGATGAGTTCTACTTGGAATGTTTTGTCAGTGGTCTCAAATATGCCATACAAGCCCACGTCCGACTGCAACACCTAATCTCATGGCTGGATGCTTGCAAGATAGCTCGTGAAGTAGAACGCGCGTTAGCGGCCCAGTCGACTCATCTGAATTTCATAGCCAAGGGTCGCCCCACCCAGGCTCCAAGCACTACCCAAACACTTAAGGTTCAAAAGGTGTCACTAGCAGAAATGACAGAAAGAAGAAAGCAAGGATTGTGTTACTACTGTGATGAGAAATACTCCCCGGGGCATAAATGCAAGGAACCCAAATTCTTTCAAATTGATGCTACTGATCACAGTTCATCGGAGGAAGCCCCCACCATTTGAGGAACCAGAGGAGGAATATGAGGACAACCGGCCGGAAAATGCGCTCCCAGCTACACCTAAAGAACCAGTTATCTCGCTTCATGCTTTGGCAGGGATTTCTTCTCCCCAAACTCTCAAAATCAAAGGTTTTATTAAGTATTGCCTTGTAGTAGTCTTGATTGATAGTGGCAGCACACATAACTTTATCCATCAAAGAGTCACTGAAGCGGTGCATTTTTTTGTCAGAGCAGTCTCTAATTTCCAGGTCCAAATTGCTGATGGGGGGATAATGAAATGTGAAGGCTACTATAAAAATGTCAAACTTCAAATGGTGGATTATCAACTAAAGACCCACATGTTTTCCATACACATGGGTGGGTGTGACATTGTCTTGGTTGCTGAATGGCTCCACATACTCGGCCCAATCACAATGGATTTCCAGCAGTTATATATGAGCTTTAAGCAGAATAACCACACACATACCCTCCGCGGACTCCAGGCGGGTGCTCCCTCTATCATCAGCTCGCACAGGATGGAAAAATTGTTAAAAAAGGGCCACCATGGAGTTATAGCCCAGTTTAATGCCATCCAGGCCTTCGAACCCACTTCTATTCATATTCATCCTGAGATGAAACAGATCTTAAACAACCATCTGCTGGTCTTTGACAAGCCTCATGAGCTTCCACCCTCGAGAGGGGAACATGATCATAGCATTACTTTGGTCCTAGAGGCACAACCACCAAATGTGTGCCCATATAGATATCCGTTCGCTCAAAAGAATGAAATTGAAAAAATCATCAAGGAACTCCTCGAAAAAGGCGTCATTCGTCCTAGCATTAGTCCTTACTCATCGCCTGTGGTCATGGTGCTCAAGAAAGATGGGGAATGGCGTATGTGTCCAGACTTCAAAGCCCTCAAAAAGCTGACGGTCAAAGATAAATTTCCCATCCCGGTTGTTGATGATTTGCTGGATGAACTAAATGGGGCTCAATTCTTTACTAAGCTCGAACTTCACTCGGGCTATCACCAAATTTGCATGAAAGAAGTAGACATTCCAAAGACTTCTTTCTGAACTCATGAAGGCCATTATGAATTCCTCATCATGCCATTTGGTCTTTGTAATGCCCCATCCACTTTTCATAGCCTCATGAACCACCTGCTCAAACCATATCTCAAAAAATTTGTCCTTGTTTTCTTTGATGACATCCTCATCTACAGCCTCACCTGAGCAACACATCTCCAGCATGTAGATCTGCTCTTGCAACTGCTCTGGAAGCATAAATTATTTGTCAAGATGTCTAAGTGCTATTTTGGCATGGAAAAAGTTGAGTATTTGGGCCACATTGTGGGGCGTGAAGGTGTCAGGGTGGACCCCAAAAATATCCAGGCAATGCAGGAGTGGCCTCAACCAAAGGCCTTGAAGAGCTTGAGAGGATTTTTGGGTCTCACAGGCTACTATCACAAATTTGTCCACAATTATGGTCGCATTGCTAGACCCCTCACTCACCTTCTCAATAAAAATTCATTTCTCTGGAATGATGAAGCGTAACAGGCATTTATAGCTCTCAAACATGCCATGTGTTCCACTCCCGTATTAGCACTACCTGACTTCACCAAATCTTTTGTGATTGAATGTGATGCTTTAGGTACGGGTATTGGGGCGGTCTTAATGTAGGAAGGTCGACCCTTGGCCTTCACTAACCAACAACTAAGTGGGACAAATCTGGGACAATCTACCTATGAGAAGGAGATGATGGCCATCTTACATGCAGTGGATACTTGGCGACCATACTTATTGGAGCGGCGTTTCCAAATCTGCACAGACCATCAAAGCCTTAAATATTTTTTGGAGCAACATCTATCCTCGCCACAACAAAATAAATGGCTCGCCAAAATGTTGGGATATGATTATGAGATAATTTACAAGAAAGGGCGTGAAAATGTCATAGCAGATGCTTTATCACACCAATTTGAGGAGGAAAGAACCCTGCTCGCAATCTCCCTTCCCATTCCAGAATGGATTGAAGAGGCTCGCAAGGAATGGTTTTCACATCCCTTGCTCTCCCAACTCATTAATAAATTGTAGGCGGATCCAAATTCCACAGCGGGCTACTCTTGGCAGGATGAGATTCTTTGCTACAAGGACAAAGTAGTGATATCACCAACATCCACCCTCAAAAGTCGCATTTTGGCGGAGTTGCACTCATCTCCCACTACAGGCCATTCAGGCTTTCAGAAGATTTATGCTCGCACTCGACGTTCATTCTTTTGGATAGGCATGAAAAATGAAATTCTTACTTTCGTAGTTGAGTGTGAAAGTGTGTCAGCGACAAAAAGGAGAAACAGTCAAATCCCCAGGCACATTACAGCCATTGGCCATCCCGGCCTTAATCTGGACGGAGGTTTCTATGGACTTCGTTACGGGTCTTCCAAAGTCAGGCAATAAGTCAGTCATCATGGTGGTTGTGGACATACTTTCTAAGTATGCTCATTTTTGCGCCCTACCCCACCCTTTTACACTATCTTTGGTGGCTCAATCTTTCATGGACCAGATCTTTAAATTGCATGGCATGCCCACTTCCATTGTGTCTGATCGTGACCCGATCTTCACCAGTAACTTTTGGCAGGAACTCTTCAGGCTACAAGGTACCCAACTACAGCTCAGTACTTCCTATCATCCCCAAACTGATGGTCAAACTGAAGCAGTCAACAAATGTCTAGAGACCTACCTTAGGTGTTTCACTTCAGAAGAGCAACATCTATGGGTACAATGGTTACCTCTAGCTGAATGGTGGTATAACACTAACTATCATGCCATCACCAAGATGACTCCATATGAAGCAGTATATGGTCAACTCCCTCCTTCACCTACTTCTTATATCTAGGGATGCTCGAAGGTACAAGCAATGGATCAAATCCTACAAAATCGCACAAACATGTTGGCCCACCTCAGAGAGAATCTCCATCAAGCTAAAAAACCGCATGAAGCAACAGGCAGATCAACATCGTTCAGAATGCAAATTTCAAGAAGGGGATAAGGTATTCTTGAGGCTGCAACCATATAAGCAAACAACCCTCAAAGACAAGGGTTGTCAGAAATTATATCCAAAATTCTACGGACCATATCAAGTACTTCATCGCATCGGAGAAGTAGCCTACAAGCTAGCTTTGCCACCCACTGCAAAAATCCATCCAGTCTTCCGTGTCTCATGCCTCAAGAAAGTGGTTGGGAACCATTGCCGAATTCAAACTAGTCTACCAGAATTGGATGAAGAAGGTTCAATCTGGCTCCAACCTGAACAGGTTCTTAACACGCGAGAATGGCACCTGTGCGATTGCATGATCAAGGAAGTCCTCGTCAAGTGGAAAGATACCTCTCCAGAAGATGCAACCTAGGAACCAGCCACTGCCCTTCAGCAGTTTCCACAGCTTCAGCCTTGAGGACAAGGATATTTTTATGGGGGAGGGCATGTTAGGGTCCAACCCTAACCCCCTTATTTATGTAATAGGGTCGAGTCATAGTTATAATTAAGTAAAGAGTCAATAAAGCCCATATTAATAATTGTAAGTGGTTCACCCGCATTTAAGAAGGGACCACAGTTAGTTGCAAATGGGCCATGGTATTAGATAGATGGTATTAATAAGAGCCATGGTACTGACCCATGGTATTGCATGTATGAATCCTATATAAAGGATAAAAACTCCCCTCGAGGAGTGTCGTGTCTTATTTTGTAATTAATCCCAGCTCTATTGGAGGTTGCCCCCTCGAAGAGGCAAGTGAACATTGCTTTCATTTTTGAATAATAAAATGCATGCTGTTATTTCTTATTGTTATGTGTTCTGGGTATATTTCTTCGCATATTTGGTATTCTGGTATCTTCTCGTAGGTCAAGAGCATAACATATCACATGTCTTATCCTGTGTTACATTAATTCCTATAAACAACGAAAAATATTGAAATTTGTGTTAATTGAATTATATGTAAATGAACAATGTCGAGAAGAACTGTTGAGAGATTGAGAGGGGGTGGTGTCGAAAATGATTAGGAAGTTCCTTATGAATGAAACCCAACTTCTTTGGGCGCATGCTAAAATACCTCTCCCGTGAAAGTTTCAGAATGGATCTCAAAGGTGGTTTCATGTAGTGAAGATGAAATATGTAGGCGGTTTTAAGCAAGGGCATAGTTTGGTTGTGGACACACCACCCTCAATTAAAATGTGATAGGATAGAGTGCCCCCGTGGTGAACTAGGCCCGTGGATGGACGAGCCATTTGGATTGTGTTGCATCCTTGCTGTCCAATGTGAACGCACTTTAAAGCAAACCCCTTTGTTAATTCTTGTCAAGCGAGAGGGGTCCTGCAATGACGGTGGACTATTAGATTGGATCACCTTGCGTTCATGTCATTGGAAACAAATCTACAATTAACGTAGGCAAAGTTGCCCAAAGGGTCATGTCCTGTGGAATTTGTATAGGATTGTGGATCACCTAGTAAGTGCTAAGGCGCCACAAGGAGAGAAAAAGGTTTCGCTGCATCAGTTACTCAATTATGGGAGAGGAGATTATTGCCCAACTCATATTATAATATGCACCAAAATTTGTAGTTATCTTATGGAGTGACTTAATAAGTGGACAAAATCAATTTTAAGGTGAATATTTTTTTTAGTTGAGGAAAAAAAGTAATTAACAAGCTTCAATTTAATAAATATATTACTCATGGATGAGAGAGGAGATTATCACTTAATCCATATTCTAATATGCACCCAAATTTATAATTATCTTATGGAGTGACTTAAAAGGTGGACAAAATCAACCTTTAAGATACATGTTTTTTTAGTAGAGGTGAAGTTTTAGGTAACAAAATTCAACTTAGAAATATATTACTGGTTAATGGGAGAGGAGACTATAACTCAATTCATATTCTAATATGCACCTAAATTTATAATTATCTTATGGAGTGACTTAATAAGTGGACAAACTCAACCTTTAAGGTGAACTATTTTTTTTAATGAGAGCAAACTTTTAGTTAACATACTTCAACTTGGAAATATGTTTATGGGATAGGAGATTATCCCTCAATTCACATTCTAATATGTACCTAAATCTATAATTATCTTTTGGAGTGATTTAATAAGTGGACAAAGTCAACCTTTAAGGTGAAATGTTTTTTTAATAGAGGAAATGTTTTGATTAATGAACTTACTCCACTTTTAAGACGAAAGCCTTTTTTTAATGGAGAAAATGTTTTGATTAACAAACTTATCAATTTTTAACAAATTTAATTTAATTATCAAGTAGTTATTAGGTGGATGGTATAAATTAATATCCATGAAATATGTTAGAATATTTTTAGTAATAATCACTAATAAAAAGATAAGATTTCTCTCAAATTTAGTCATATATATATATTGGGCATGTGGTATTGACAACCCATAGTATTAGCGCATGGTATTGTAGCAAAGACTATTTACAAGTTACGAATTTCTCTCATAAAGTGGAGGTGAATCTCCATGGTTAATAATATTGTTACATATTTTTTGAAATGTATATATTAATTATTTTATGATTTGATATCTCTCAGCATTTACTGACCATTTAATTTATATGATTGTATTGATTACCTTATGGAGTGACTTAACAAGTGAATAAAATCAGATTTTAAAATGAATGTTTCTTTTTTTTTTAATAGAGACAATTTTAATTAGCAAAATTCAACTTAAAAATGTATTACTCATTTATAAAAAGGATATTATCACTCAATCCACATTCTAATACACATCTAGATTTAAAATTATCCTATGTAGTGACTTACTAAGTAGACAAAGTCAATCCTTAATGAACCAAAACCCAAAGGAAAAGCTCCAAAGTCAAAAGTAATCATAAAAAATGAGAAACTATAACCGTAAGACCTATTTGAAAGAGAATCTTACGTAAAATGTAGTTGAATTTGTCCACTGATTAACCAACTTTTATATTTAAATTCATTTAGGGCAAAAATAGTTAAAGTGGACCACCTGAACCTACCTATAATTTTATTTTAGAAAATTTAAAAATTTTAAATTATTTAAAAATTTCAAGTCAATTTTTATATTTAAAATAAAAAATATATTTTTAAAAAATTAATAATATATATATATATATATATATATATATATATATATATATATATATATATATATATATATATATATATATATATATATATAGATATTTAATTAATATTTTTAAAAAATAAAATTATCTATTTATTTAAAATAATTTTTAATATTTGATTTTTTTTAAATAATTTAAATAAAAACTATCAACCTTCCCAGATAATTTAGGCGGGGATACTAGACTCCAAGAAATACATATCCTTACTATTATAGGCCATAACACCCAATTAATTGAATGTCGGTGGGACTACTCAAATGTGGGCATTTCCTTATGAGAAGATTGTATATATATATATATATATATCTAAAGGGTTTGTGGTTCTTGGAGTTCACTGGTTTATTGTCGTGGAAGAAAACTTCCTTTCTTCTTGAGGTTCACTGGTTTGTTGCGGCGGAAGGAGAATTTTCTTTCTCAGAGTTCACTAGTTTGTTGCTGGCTCAGAAAAATTTTCTTGAGGTTCAGTCGTTTGTTGCTGCCGAATTAGGAGAGCAGAAGCACTTGTTGCCGTTAACCCTAGGCTAGCTCTTTTCAAGGGGTAGAAGATGAATATGTGGAACTACGTTGTAAGTGTCCATAAGCCCACTGCTGTGACTCATTGTTGCGTGGGCAACTTTACTGGTCCTCGCAACATTAATCTCATCATTGCAAAAAGCACCTGGATTGAGATCCATTCTCTCTCCTCTCAGGGTTTACAAAAAGTTCTACAAGTACCAATCTATGGCCGAATCGCAGTGCTTGAACTGTTCCGACCTGCTGGGGAGCAGCAGGATTCTCTTGTTATTTCCACAGAAGAATACAAGTTGAGTGTTGTTCAGTGGAATAATAACGAGGGCCGTGAGCTTATTACCAGGGCTGTCGCAGATGTCTGGGATTTTGTCGCAAATGTCTGGGATTTTGTCGCGATCCCTGTCAAGAATGGATATGAGATTGGTATGGTTGATCCAGATTGTCGAGTCATTGGACTCCACCTCTATCATGGCGTATTTACAATTTTAGCATATGATGGTGTTGCAGGAGTTACACACGCTTTCGATATCATGCTGGACAGAACTGTTGAAGTTGTGGATATCAAGTTCTTGTATGGTTGTTCAAAGCCCACAATTGCTGTGCTATACCAACAACTTCAACAGTATGGAGATGAACTGCAAGTAAGAACATACGAGGTAGATGTAAAAGGCAGGGATTTTAAGGAGATGCCCTGGTCTGTGCCCAATTTAGACCATGGTGCCCGTATGTTAATACCTGTTCCCATGCCTTTTGGAGGTGTTATTATTATTGGTGAGAAGACCATTGCTTATTTCAGTCCCTCTCCCTCTGTAGTATTCAAAGCTGTTCCCACACCCAACTCAATGACTATCATTCAGGCTTATGCCAAAGTCCATGATTCTCAATATCTGCTCGGTGACCACATGGGTCACCTTCACTTGCTTTCTGTTGAAAATATAATTTCAACTGCAATCGCCGATATCGCATCGGCAAAATGAAGTGAAGGAATTATAAAGGAGCCTTTGTGTTTGCGATAAGCGATCGCCGATATCGCATCGGCAAAGTCAAAGTGAAGGAGTGATAAAGAAGCTTTTGTGTTTGCGATAAGCGATCGCCGATATCGCATCGGCAAAGTCAAAGTGAAGGAGTTATAAAGAAGCTTTTGTGTTTGCGATAAGCGATCGCCGATATCGCATCGGCACATCGCTATCGGCAATATCATAGGGTCGGGGTCTTTGACATGAGTAAAGTTGCGATGCGATGGTGTGGACCCGATGGCTTCCCAAAACCAAATTGCATAATGTTTGAAATTCACCCGACGGCAAATATTAAATGTTGCGTGGAGTAAATCTAAGTTTTGGTTGACCATACGTCTTAATGAAATGTCATAGTGGTAGGTAAAATATTAAAGTTTTACATAGAGTTCGTAAGTTTTTTTATGAAAAGGTATGGGCGTATGTACTTATTACATAAATTCTGTATGGGATATGAGTATGTAATTTATTACTGTGTTGACCATTTTATTGTTTCTTGGAATGGCACACGGGAGTTTTTAGTGTGAGTTCACAGTAGAGTAAAAATTAGAGTGGTGAAGCGAAAACCATGTGTGGTATGTAATGAACACACAGCAGTGTGTAAAGAGATAGAACCAGATGATGTAATTTTTGGTGTAGGGAAAAACCATGTGTGGTCTTGCACAGCAGTGCATAAAGATAATGGTGGAGCGAGTTTTTGTAACTCTGTAAGTTTTGTTTTTACAGCAGTAAGCTCATGTAAACCTTTGTTACAGCAGTAAGCTGTTTTTCACAGCAGTGAATATGAAAATGATTTTACAGTGGTAAATCCCTCTCAGTAAAAGAGGATGAAGTTTTTATTAGTTTTAATGAATAGAATGTTTTAGTGGTGGTGAAATACTCTGTTTCTTCATGAATTTTTTTTAAGTTGTCTGTGCATAAAAATCCTGTGGAGGTAAAACAGAGCATTGCCTCTGTGTGTTTGAATATTTGGTTTTTGGTATTTTCCCCATTGAAGAAAAATACCCAATAGTGGTATCAGAGCAGGCTTAGGCTCTTTGAAGGTGACAAAGAAGCTGAAAGAAGGACCTGTTGCAGCAGTAAAACTTCTCAAGCAAAGTGAAGGCTCAGTCAAGAGAATACTCAGGTATTTCACAAAGTTTTTTTTGTGTTGCTGAAGAAACAGTCAGCTGTTTAAACACACAGTCAAGGATTTAGTGGCATAAATCAGAATACAAGGAATGGCCAGCACAAGCACTGGTATGGGTTTGTTTAACACCCAGCTCCCACAGTTTAATGGGAAGAACTATGACTACTGGTCAATAACTATGACAGCCCTGCTTGCTTCCCAAGATTTATGGGAAATAGTTGAAGAAGGTTTTGAAGAACCAGCAGATGAAACTGAGTTCAATGCATTAACTCAGGGAGAGAAGGATCTGCTGAAGAACAATAGGAAGAAGGACTCAAAAGCCCGTGTGTTGTTGTATCTAGCAGTAGACCAGAGTATGTTTCCAAGGTTAGCAGCAGCTAAGACAGCCAATGAAGCATGGCAAACCCTCAAGACAGCCTATCAAGGCATGGAGAGAGTGAAGACAGCAAAACTACAATTGCTGAGAAAGGATTTTGAGAACTTGAACATGAAGGAGTCAGATAACATTGACTCATTCTTCACTCATGTGATTGGTGTAATCACACAAATGAGAACTCATGGAGAAACCATTGAAGACAGAAGAATTGTGGAGAAAATATTGAGGGTCTTACCCTCAAGGTTTGATGCCATAGTCACCACCATTGAAGAGACAAAGGATCTCTCAAGCTATTCAGTTGATGAGCTACATGCATCACTGATAACACATGAGCAGAGGTTGAGTAGGAATGAAAACTCATCCCTTGAGCAAGCCTTCAAGACCCAGATGTCCTTTGGAAGAGGAAGAGGTCAAGGAAGAGGAAACCGAAGAGGAAGAGGCAGAAGCCAGAACAGAGGTGGAAGGAACAGCCCAGCAAATGCACAAGGAAGAGGCAGCAATCCAAATCAGAACCAAGGTCAAGGCAGCAGCCAACAAAGAGATCAACATCATGCTCAAAGACAAAGGTATGATAAATCTAATGTTCAATGCTATTATTGCAAAAAGTATGGACATTATGCTAGTGATTGTAGAAAGAAACAACATGATATGAACAGCAGACAAAATGCAAATGTTACAAGAGAAAACAGCAGTCAAGACAATGTTCTGTTAGCTTGTAACATGGCTGAAACACATAGTGAGGACATATGGTTTTTAGACTCAGGTTGCAGCAACCATATGACAGGAAACATAGCCCTCTTCTCAGCCTTAAATCAAAACTTGAAATCAGAGGTCACACTAGGAACTGATAGTAAAGTGTCTGTTATGGGAAAAGGAGAGGTAAAGATATTTACAAAACAAGGAGAAAGGAAAACCATAGCAGATGTATACTATGTCCCCGGAATGAGATGTAATCTATTGAGTATTGGACAGCTTGTCCATAAGGGGTACAATGTTTTCTTTAAAAATGATGTGTGCACCATCATGGATATACCACCCAGCAAAAGATGCATTGCTGAAGTGAAGATGACAAGGAACAGGATGTTCCCTCTCCGGATCAGGGCTGACATGAAGAACAAGAAGGAAATGGCAGCAGTCACCCAAGAGGCCTTCCAAAGCGTGCCAAAGGATGAGAACTGGTTATGGCACTTGAGATTCGGGCATCTAAATTTTGGAGGCCTAAACTTATTGAGCAAAAAAGGAATGGTAAAGGGATTACCATTGATAGAGAAACCGGACAGCCTATGTGAAGGCTGCATTTTGGGAAAACAACATAGAGAAAGTTTTCCATCAGGGAAGAGCATAAGGGCAAAGACACCCTTAGAGATTATCCACTCAGATTTGTGTGGACCAATGCAAGCTCCATCATTAGCTGGCAGCCAATATTTCTTGACATTCATTGATGATTGTACAAGAAAAACTTGGATATATTTCCTTAAAAACAAAAGTGAAGTGTTTGAGAAATTCCAAAATTTCAAAGCACTTGTGGAGAACCAAAGCGGGCTGCATATAAAAGTTTTGAGAACTGATAGAGGAGGTGAGTATATCTCCAAGGAATTCCTAAGATTTTGTAGAGAAAATGGAATTCATAAACAGTTTACAACTCGGTACACCCCACAGCAAAATGGAGTCGCTGAAAGGAAGAACAGGACCATCATGGATATGGCGAGGAGCATGTTGAAGGCAAAGCATTTGCCAAATGAGTATTGGGCTGAAGCTGTACATTGTGCAGTTTATATATTGAATAGGTGTCCTACAAAAGCAGTCATGAACAAGGTGCCAGAAGAGGCATGGAGTGGGAGAAAGCAAGGAGTCACCCACATGAGAGTTTTTGGGTGTGTGGCCTATGCACACATACCAGATCAGCTAAGGAGGAAGTTGGACAGCAAAGGGGAGAAATGCATCTTCATTGGATACAGTGATGAATCCAAAGCCTACAGGCTGTACATTCCATCTACCAAGAAGTTCTTTGTAAGCAGGGATGTTCAATTCATTGAGGAAGAAGCTTGGGATGGAAGCATAGAGAAAACAGTGAATGTCAAGAACTGTTTGTCTCATGATGAAGATGAAGAGGAAGTGGCCGAAGTACATTCCCAAACAGCAGCGCCAACACAAGGACAGCAAGGTACACCATTGAGGATCAATGAAAGTGCTTCTCCAAGCACACCACAAGGAGGAAATTCAAGTGCATCTTCAAGCACTTGCACACCAAGTGAAAGAGGTAAGAAATTTAGAAATCTAAGTGACATTTATGATGAAGGAATGAATTCCTTATTTGCCTTGTATTTCCATGTTGATGATCCTATTCATTTCGAGGAAGCAATCAAAGATAGGAAATGGATAGAAGCTATGAATGAGGAAATTAATGCCATAGAGAGAAACAAAACATGGGATTTGGTTGAGTTACCAAAAGGCAAAGAAGTCATTGGTGTGAAATGGGTCTATAAGACCAAGAGCAATGCTGAAGGCAAGATAGAAAGGCACAAAGCAAGGCTGGTTGTTAAAGGCTACAAGCAGCAGTATGGAAGAGATTATGAGGAGACTTTCGCCCCGGTTGCAAGAATGGAAACCGTGAGAGCAGTGCTGTCCATAGCAGCTCAAAACAAATGGAAAGTCTACCAAATGGATGTGAAATCAGCATTCCTAAATGGAGTGTTAAAAGAAGAGGTTTATGTTGAACAGCCTCTCGGCTATGAGAAGAAAGGAGAAGAGCACAAAGTGTGCAAATTGAAGAAAGCTCTTTATGGGCTGAAGCAAGCGCCAAGAGCATGGTACAGCAGGATAGATTCATATCTATTAGATAATGAATTTGACAAATGTGAAGGAGAACCCACTGTCTACATCAAGGAAAAGGATGGTAAAATTTTAATTGTTGTCTTGTATGTAGATGATGTTATTTTCACTGGAAATGATATTTATCTTATTGAGAATTTTAAATCAGTCATGAAGGATGAATTTGAAATGACTGACATGGGTTTGTTGAGATACTTCTTAGGCATAGAAGTAGAGCAAAATGAAAAAGGAATTTTTATATCTCAAGCAAGATATGTAAATCAAATTTTGAGCAGATTTAAGATGGAAGAATGCAAGGCAGCCATCACTCCCACAGTGATGGGATTAAAGCTCAGCAAAGAGGACAGCAGCAAGGACTTTGATCCTAGCTTGTATAAAAGCATTGTGGGCAGCCTTATGTATTTAACAGCAACTAGGCCTGATTTAATGTATGCTGTTAGTTTAATTTCCAGGTTCATGGAGAGGCCAAAGGAGGCACATTGGCAGGCAGCAAAGAGAATTTTGAGGTATGTCAAGGGTACCAAAATGTTTGGCATATTATATAGCGTCTCAGAAAGTTCAGATTTAATTGGTTACACTGATAGCGATTGGGCTGGAAGTGTAGATGATCGGAAGAGCACTTCCGGTTATGTTTTTCATATGGGTTCAGGAGCCATTTCATGGGCTTCTAAGAAGCAGTCCATTGTAGCATTGTCTACAGCAGAGGCTGAATATGTGGCAGCTACAGGAGTAGCATGTCAAGCAGTGTGGATGAGAAGAATGTTGAGAAGCTTAGGCCAAGAGCAGGTAAAAGCGACAGTCATCTTTTGTGACAATAGCTCAGCTATTGCATTGTCAAAGAATTCAGTGTTTCATAAGAGAACGAAACACATTGATACAAGGTTTCACTACATCAGAGAATTGGTGAACAATGGAGAAATTGTGCTACAACATTGCAGTACTCAGAAACAGGTAGCAGACATTTTGACAAAGCCATTGGATCAGAAGAGCTTTGAATTTTTGAGGAAGTGTTTGGGTATGATTGAATGCCCGACAGTTGAAATTAAAGGGGAGTGTTGAAAATATAATTTCAACTGCAATCGCCGATATCGCATCGGCAAAATGAAGTGAAGGAATTATAAAGGAGCCTTTGTGTTTGCGATAAGCGATTGCCGATATCGCATCGGCAAAGTCAAAGTGAAGGAGTGATAAAGAAGCTTTTGTGTTTGCGATAAGCGATCGCCGATATCGCATCGGCAAAGTCAAAGTGAAGGAGTTATAAAGAAGCTTTTGTGTTTGCGATAAGCGATCGCCGATATCGCATCGGCACATCGCTATCGGCAATATCATAGGGTCGGGGTCTTTGACATGAGTAAAGTTGCGATGCGATGGTGTGGACCCGATGGCTTCCCAAAACCAAATTGCATAATGTTTGAAATTCACCCGACGGCAAATATTAAATGTTGCGTGGAGTAAATCTAAGTTTTGGTTGACCATACGTCTTAATGAAATGTCATAGTGGTAGGTAAAATATTAAAGTTTTACATAGAGTTCGTAAGTTTTTTTATGAAAAGGTATGGGCGTATGTACTTATTACATAAATTCTGTATGGGATATGAGTATGTAATTTATTACTGTGTTGACCATTGTTTCTTGGAATGGCACACGGGAGGTTTTAGTGTGAGTTCACAGTAGAGTAAAAATCAGAGTGGTGAAGCGAAAACCATGTGTGGTACACACAGCAGTGTGTAAAAAAAAAAAAAGATAGAACCAGATGATGTAATTTTTGGTGTAGGGAAAAACCGTGTGTGGTTTTGCACAGCAGTGCATAAAGATAACGGTGGAGCGAGTTTTTTTTTGTAACTCTGTAAGTTTTGTTTTTACAGCAGTAAGCTCATGTAAACCTTTGTTACAGCAGTAAGTTGTTTTTCACAGCAGTGAATATGAAAATGATTTTACAGTGGTAAATCCCTCTCAGTAAAAGAGGATGAAGTTTGTATTAGTTTTAATGAATAGAATGTTTTAGTGGTGGTGAAATACTCTGTTTCTTCATGAATTTTTTTTAAGTTGTCTGTGCATAAAAATCCTGTGGAGGTAAAACAGAGCATTGCCTCTGTGTGTTTGAATATTTGGTTTTTGGTATTTTCCCCATTGAAGAAAAATACCCAACACTTTCTCTCATTCATGAAAAGGGAACGATTACTGGTCTCAATATAGATCTGCTAGGTGACACATCTGTTGCTTCAACAATCTGTTATTTAGAGAATGGATTTGTGTACATTGGGTCTGATGAAGGAGATTCACAACTTGTCAAACTGCATCTTCCCCCGGATTCTATATATGGATCAATGGGATTTTCAGTTGTGGAAACATATGTTAACCTTGGTCCAATCGTGGACTTTTGTGTTGTTGATCATGGTGGACAAGAACACGTCGTGACTTGTTCTGGAGGATTCAACCATGGCTGCCTTCGCATTCTCAGGAGTGGCATACGAATCAACGAGCATGCTGCTGCAGAGTTTGCAGATGTAAAGGGAATGTGGCCATTAAGAGCTTCTTCGACTCGTGACGATTTCGACACTTATTTGGTGCTGAGCTTTCTTGGTGAGACTCGTGTACTTGCAATTAACTCAAATGATGAGCTAGAAGAAACACATGAAATACAAGGATTTGTCCTTCATGCTCCTTCCTTATTCTGTCAAGATGCTATTCATGACCAGCTTGTTCAGGTAACAGCAAGTTCTGTGAGATTAATGAGTGCGTCTTCTGGACAGCTATTGTCTGAATGGAGAGCCCCCACCGCCACAGGATTGTCTATAACAGTAGCCACAGGTAGTGCTACCCAGGTTTTGTTGGCCACTCGAGGGTGTAATATTGTCTACTTGGAAATTGGAGAGGGATCCCTAACACTGAAGGGACATAAAAAGATTGAGTATGATGTATCTTGCATGGACATAACTCCTATTGGTCAGGATAGTAAACGGAGTGAATTGGCAGCTGTTGGACTATGGAAAGACCAAAGTATCAGAATTTATTCTCTTCCTGATCTGAAACTCATTCAAAGTCTCCAGTTTGCCGAGAATGTTGTTACCCGGTCTGTTTTATTTTGTAAATTTGAAGGGATTTCATACTTGCTGTGTGGGCTTGGGGATGGGCACTTATATAACCTAACATTGAATGTGAGCAGTGGGGTGCTTTCTGACGGGGAAAAGAAAAAGATTTCCTTGGGTACCAAAGGAATAAATCTGAGGACTTTTCGTCATGAGAATGCAACGCATGTGTTAGCGTTAGGTGACAGGGCCACAGTTATTTGCAGTAGTAACCTGAGGTTGGCGTATAGTAATGTGAGTGTGGGAGAAGTTAATCATATGTGTTCTTTCCATTCAAAATCTTTCCCTAACAGCATTGTGGTTGTAAAGGAAGACATGCTTTCTTTTGGTTCAATCGATAATATTCAGAATATTTACATCTCATCAGTTCATCTCGAGGAACACCCATATCGTATTTGCTATCAAGACAAGTCTGGAACATTTGCCATCTGCAGCATGAAGTATGGTTATGATGAAATGCAAAAACACTTCATTCGTCTCTTAGATGAAAAGACATTTGAAAATATTTCATCATATCCACTGGATATGTATGAAGAAGGTTGTTCAATCCTCAGTTGCTCATTTACAGATGATCATAACACTGTCTATTGTTGTGTTGGGACAGCTTATCGGTATCCTGATCAGGAAACTATATTTATTAAGAAGGGCCGAATTTTGGTCTTTTCGGTTGGAAACAGACAACTGCGTCTGGTTACAGAGAAGGAGACAAAGGGAGCTGTATACAATCTCAATGCTTTTAATGGAAAATTAGTTGCAGGAATCAACGAAAAGATTGACTTGTACAAATGGATGATCCGTGATGATGTTTCCAGGGAGCTGGAGTTTGAATGTGGACATCCCGGGCATGTGCTTGCACTCTGTGTAAAAACTCGTGGGGATTTTATCTTAGTTGGTGATTGTGTACAATCTATGTATTTGTTGGTATACAAGAATATTGATGAGAGGGGAGGCATATTAGAAGAGAAGGCTCACGATTATAGTGCAAACTACATGACTGTTGTAGAATTTCTGGATGATGATACGTACGTTGGTACAGATCAGAAAGATTTCGACATTTTTGTGGTGAAGAAAAAGAACGATGCTGCAATTGATTCGGAAGAGGAAAGAAAATTGAAACTTGAAGGTGAATACCAACTTGGAGCTCTTGTTAACCAGTTCAGGCGTGCATCTTTAGCTCAGCCCTTGCCCTTGTATGGGAATACCATTCCTACAGTAATATTTGGAACAACTAACGGTATGATTGGTCTTATTGCATCACTTCCAGAGGAGCAATATCAAATTCTTCAAAAGCTGCAAATGCATCTTGTGAACGTAATAAGAGGAGTAGGAGGCTTAAACCATGAGCAGTGGAGGTCATTCAACACTGGTGACACAAGAAATGTGAAACAGTTGCTGGATGGCGATTTCATTGAGTCTTTTCTGGATCTCAACAGCCAAAGGATGAGCGAAATTGCAACTGCCATGACCATTCCTATTGATGAGTTATGCAAGATGGTGGAATACCTTGCCAGCTTACATTGATATCTTTTATTTTAGTTTTTTATCCAATGTACTTTTGAAATAGGAAAAAATATTTTGATTGGTTAGGAGAACTCGTTTTGAGTTACATATATTGAATATGCTTTTTGGGTTACATTTCAATTATTTTTTATCTAACATCTCCCTGATGATGTAATTATTTGTTTTGAGTTATCATTTGTTAATATAAAAATATGTTTTTCGGGTTACAGTTTAATTATCTTTATTTGTATTTTTAGATCATTTATGGACATCTTAAGTAATAGTTTATGGAAAATTTTCACAAAAATATTTGAAATATAGAATTATGTTAGGAGAAATGGATTTGAGTTATCATTTATTGAATATGTTTTTTGGGTTACATTTCAATTATTTTTATTTGTTGCAGTTATTTGTTTTTGAATTTTTTTTTTTGGGTTACATTTCAATTATTTTTATCTGTGTTGCTATTATTTGTTGTGTCATCATTTGTCAAAATAGGTTTACATTTCAAATATTTTTATTTGTATTTTGAAATCATCTATATTTATGGATGGGTTAAGCAATGGTTTATGGAAATTTTTCACAAAAATAATTGAAATATAGAATTATGTTAGGAGAACTGGATTTGAGTTACCATTTATTGAATATGTTTTTTGGGTTATATTTGGATTATTTTGATTTGTTGTTTGTTTGTTGTAGTTGTTTGTTTTGAGTTACCATTTGTCAATATAAGAATATGTTTTCTGGAGTTACATTTCAATTATTTTTATATGTAATTTTAGATCATCTATATTTATGGGCTGGTTAAGTAATGGTTTATGGAAAGCTTTCACAAAAATAATTGAGATATAGAATTATGTTAGGAGAAATCTTTTCGAGTTACCATTTATTGAATATGTTTTTTTGGTTACATTTCAATTATTTTTATCTTCGGTTGTTTGTTTCTTGTAGTTATTTTGTTTTGAGTTGCCATTTGTCGATATAGGAATATGTTTTTGAAGGGTTACATTTCAATTATTTTTATATGTATTTTTAGATCATCTATATTTATGGACAAGTTAAGTAATGGTTTATGGACAACTTTCACAAAAATATTTAGGAGAAATGATTTTGAGTTACCATATATTGAATATGTTTTTTGGGTTACCTTTCAATTATTTTATTTGTTGTTGTTTGTTTATCGTAGTTATTTGTTTTGAGTTACCAATTGTGAATATAGGAATCTATTTTTCTGGGGTTACATTTTAATTATTTTACCTGTATTTTCAGATAATCTATATTTATGGACTGGTTAAGTAATGGTTTATGGATATTTTATACAAAAATAATTGAAATATAGAATTGTTAGGAGAATTAGTTGTGAGTTACCATATATTGAATATGTTTTTCGGCTACATTTTAATTATTTTTATATGCTATTGTTTATTTGTTGTAGTCAGTTGTTTTGAGTTACCATTTGTCAATATAGGAATATGTTTTTGTGGAGTTGCATTTCAATTATTTTTATCTATATTTTCAGATCATCTATATTTATAGAAAGGTTAAGTAATGCTTTATGGAAAGCTTTACAAAAATAATTAAAACATAGAATGATGTTAGGAGAACGGGTTTTGAGTTACCATATATTGAATATGTATTTTGGGTTACATTTCAATTATTTTTATCTATATTTTGCATGTGTGTTTTATGATGTTTGTTAATGATGCATAAAGTGGCCAGCTTGTATGATAACATATTCGAATTGCAAACAAGCCCGAGTTTCTTTTTCAAGAGAGCCTGATACAAGCGAGCCTGCGTTTTAAAAAAAAATTGAATTTGCCATTTGAGTTGAAGCTGGTGGTGATTCTCTATGCAATGAATTTCGAAAGCGGAATGGAGAGGAAGGAGAATCGGTCTGGTAGATGTCAAAGAACAGAGCCTGAAGGATTGGACCTTGCATTGAGAGATGAAGGTGTGAGGAAAGCTTTCAAGGATGCTGGCTGTTGGAATTTCTGTGAGAAACTGCAGGGTGGCCATTCTCAGGTAACAAAAGAGTTTGCCTCGAACTTTACAGGTTTAAATTATAAAGTATCTATGTTAGAATTTCAAGTATCCCCAGAGGCAATTGCTAATGTAACTGAGATTCCAAGAGGGGGGCAGGAGTGGTTTAAAAACTTTAAATTTGATTTGAACCCCTGCAAAGAATTTCTTAAAGAGGCATATGTGAATGAGGATTTAACAAAGGCTGTGCTTAGAAGCTATGTTAAGGAGCACTATGCTCTGCTTCTTACATGTATTCAAAAGTATTTAACCTGTGAGGGTAGATATAACAAGGTTTACTCCTATCACTTTAAGTTGTTGCTGCATTTTACTGGTAAAGCATCCATAGATATTCCATTTTATTTGTTTCGTAGCCTCAGCAAGATGTGAAACAAAGCCCTGAGGAGGGAGATTGCAAATTTAAAAGCACATCTAGGTTAACTAGCTGCTCATTGATGGTGAGAGAGGTCATTTTCTAAATTTTGGAAAATTTTGTTAAAGCTCCATTGTTTTGAAGACATATAGGTCTCTGCCACCTGTAAAGAAGATTTAAAAAATTAGAAGTTCAAGCAAAAAATTCCTTACTGCAAATACACTCTGTTTTAGCAAAAAACAGCAGTTTCGTAGCGCACTACGAAACTGCTGTAGGTGTTGTTTTTGGATGAAGACAAACAGTTTAATGGTAAGATCAACAATTTTTTAAGGAAACGCCTAAGGAACATAAGGGAGACCACATGAGGCTATCCTAGCCATTCAGATAATGACAAGTGTGCCTTTTTGTAAAGGTGAAATATTTTGTCTCAAGTTAAAACTTTTATAAAGGTACTTTATGACCAGTTAGGGTTTGGCAGAAATGGAATACGAGGAGTATTGTTTTGGTTTATACACATGTCCATCAACGAAGCCTCCAACACATCTGAAACATGGTGATGCTCATAAATTTTGGGGTATTAAAGAGCTGGGAACATGTTGCTTAACTTTCGAAGGATGGTGGGAGACAAGGACCGGAAAAACAGGGGTTTGTTCTTATGATCAATGAACCATCAGCGCATTCAGTATCCAATGCTAACCTTGTTCATTGCATCCACTTCTCAGTTATCTTGGCCAAACTGAAAGGAGACAGGTGTCCAAGAGCAAAGAAGGATCATGATACGAGGAAGATAGAATTAGATATGTAGTTTAATTAGCACTCTTTGTAATTACAGTCAACACTTAATGTATTTAATGAATTAGTTAATTGGTAGATAGGGGTAATTAGTAATAGTCTTCGAGCTCCCCTCATGCTGGAGGAGGAAGCTCATAGTGGTTAAGGTTGTATCTCTATATATAGATCAGACTTTGATGTAATGGGGGTTGGATGTTTTGGAGAAGACTGTTTTTGGTTTATGTATAAACAAATTTCAGTAATGCAAATGACTGTGTTTTCTTCTCAGGATTCACAATGGATCTTCTTATTCAAATGTGTGATGGTATTCTTTCTTTAAGGTTCTTTTACAGTTTTGTTAATGCATAATCACTCAGAACTCAAGAATCATGCTCTGACTTCCTGTATGCCTTGGAAAACTGTGGTTTCAAAGTTATGTTTGAACATATAGATGTAAAGTGCCCTGATTTCTATGAAAAGATAGTGTTTTGTTTGCTGAGATATGAGAGACTCCATAAGCCCAATGGGAATCAATTCAATGTTGTCCAGCTAGCATATTTTTCATGTGTCTTATAAGAGTTAGCCATATTTTCTTGTCATTAGTCAATATTCATAATCTGTGAGAGAGCCCTCTCAGACTAAGGAGACTAAGCCTTAGTCCAAAGCCTGGTTTGAAATAGTTACACAGAATCTTGCTGATTGGCAGCCTTCAGTGCTTGATTTTGTGATAACATTTTGGTGCGTCTGCCGGGAGCCTGAAGATTACTCATTCCCGTAGTTATAAGATTGAATTTCTGAAGGTAGCAGGAGTGTTTTCGAGGCTGCATTCTACCTTGGTGACTCCATGAATTTTAAAGTTTGGAAGGTGGCTTCGAGAGGAAGGTATACAAGGAGTAATCCTGACCCAAACCCACCTAGTCCTGTGGAAAATCCTAATATCATCTCAAGGAGTAAACAAAGATTTTCTGATATACCAGGTACTTCAAATATTTCAAAGTCTTTGTTTCCTGAGTTTTCGATAAGTCCTGAAGATAAAATTGTTGATGATAAAATCCAAGAAGTGTTGTTGAGGTCTGAAAACGAGGAGGAGCTTATTGGTATTATTTTGGATCTACAAAAGAAAGGTATTGATACTTCATCTTTAGTGTCACAAAGAGATAAAGAAGAGTTTTGAGAAATTGTTACTTCTGAATTGTTATTAGAGAAAGAGGATTTGAAACAGCTTAAAGAGCTTGACCCTTTTGAAGTCTTGCTTAAATCCAAAACTGGTTTACCTCTCCCAAATTGGAGTTCTTTTGTCAGTGGCTTACAAAGTCCCAATAGCCCTTTCCGTACTCATACTTTATCCTTTGCCTCTGCTAGTCCAGAAAGTCCTCAGACAACATCTCATATTAGCTCTGGTCCCCCTAGTCACACAGTACTTGTTACCCCTGCTCCTCCTTTCATTATGGTTGTACCTGCTAGGTATGCTCCTCTAGCTCTCCCTGCTGTTTTGCATGATCTTCCTAGTAAATATGTTGCTAGGATTCCAACATGGGGAGGAGATGATGAAATTTCAGCTGAGGAACATGTGGATAGATTCAATGACTTTGTTGATAGGGAAGAAGTACAGGATGAAGATGTAAAGTTAAGACTGTTTGCTGAAACCTTTATTGGGGAAGTCCGAAAATGGTTTAAAGCCCTTGGAGTTGGTAGCATTCATAGTTGGCTTGAATTTGAAGATAGTTTTCTGAGAAAATGGGGAAATAGGACCAATCCTGTTCAAGCCCTCAACGAATATAATAGTTTAAGAAGAGCTCCAGATGAAACTGTCCAAAATTTTTCTAAGAGGTTTAATAAAGTATATAATTCCATTCCAGCACATTTGAAGCCTCCTGGAGCCTTGGCACAGTTAAGATATGCTGAGTCATTTGATTCAGATTTCTCTCTTTTACTCAGAGAAAGAGAGTCTGCTACTCTTGCTGACATGCAGAATGATGCAGTTAAGGTAGAGGGGAATATGCTAGCTGCTAAGAAGTCAAAGATGGCAAAGACTAAGATAAAAGAAGAGGAGAAACCTTCTACCTCTGCTCAAGAAGACAAGTTTGAAATCATGGAGAAATTGATGGATCAATTAGCACTTGGGAATACTGCTGCTCCTCAAGCACAACAAGAACCTCGGTTTAGGAACCCTCAATTTAGAAGGCCTCAAAATCAGCAAAGGCCAAGGGAAAATAGAAATCAGTAAGAAGATCCTCCAGTGAGACCTCCTTTCCAACAAAACATGGTGGACGAAGAGGAAGATCCTGAGGTACCTGAGGAGTCTATTCATTGCTTTTGTGAAGAAGACTAAGAAATTTTCTTAACAAAAGAGGAACATGATGAGTCTAGTTTGGTAAAGGCAGAAGAGGAACCTTCTGATTTCTTAAAAGGTTATCAGCATGCCATATTTGAGATTCAGAAGCAGTACAATCTCAGAAACCGAGATGTCCCTATTACAGCAAATAAAGCACAGCCCAAGAAGAATGTTTCAAAGGCAGTTGAAGATAAAAAGGAAAAGTCAAAGCAGATTGATGGTAAAGGTGATTCCCCTCTTGATAGGAAGGATATTCAAACCCCTGCTCCTCCTAAGGAAGTTGAAAAGTCTACTTCTGTTTTTAATATAGAAAATGAGATTGCAAAAATTAAAATATCAGTCCCATTCAATGAAATCCTGAAAGTAGACAAATATAGAAGCAATATTGTGGAAATGCTTAATTCTCCTCCAGGAGGGGCTGATATTCTAAATGTGCAAGAGGATAATCCTATTATCTGTTTAGGCCCAAGACTTGAGGATGAGCAAAATGATGAGTTTCCTCCTTTTTATATAAGCATTAATATCCATGATATGACTCTACATAATGCTATGCTGGATTCAGGGGCATCACATAATCTCATGCCTAAGGTAATCATGGAAAGATTGGGATTAGAAGTAACTAGACCATACAAGGACTTATTTTCTTTTGATTCAAAGAGAGTTCATTGTATTGGGTTGATAAAAGATGTTGTTGTAGCACTCACACAAATCCCAGCAAAAGCAACTGTCATGGACATTGTTGTTGCAGACATTCCACCTAAGTTTGGGATGCTTCTTTCAAGGTCATGGGCAGCAAAAATCAAGGGTACCATGCAAATGGATCTGACATATGCTACCATTCCAGTGTTTGGTGAACAAAGGAGGTTGTATCGTGAAACAAGGATGGCATATATGGTAAGCAGCAAGGACAAGCCTCAGAATTTTCCTATTTACTCTTGTGATACAGGCCTTGGATCAGCTATTCTTTTCAATGAATCAGTTGGAAAAGAATCACAAGATGAACATGCAGAAAATCAGTGTCAGGAGGTACAGCAAAGAAATGAAAGAGACATCACTGGTTGTTGGTCCCTATACTTTGATGGAGCAGCAGGAAAAGAAGGCGTAGTAGCTGGGATTTGGATCACTAGTCCAACTGAAGAAAGTAAGTTTCTGTCATACAAACTTAACTTTGATTGTACCAATAACATGGCTGAGTATGAATCTCTGGTATTAGGCTTAGAAACCTTGATAGAGTTGAAGGCAAAGAACATTGCTGTTTGTGGAGATTCTGAATTAATTATAAAGCAAGTTCAAGGTGCATATCAAACAAAGGATGCAAGGATGAGAGCCTACAGAAATTTAGTGTTGGAATTGTTGGAAAAATTTCAATCCTATACCTTCAGTATAAAAACCAGAGATCAAAATTCTGTTGCAAATTCTCTTGCTGTTGCAGCTAGTCTTTTTATTATTCCTAAACATTCTTCTGATAGGTATGAAGTGAAGGTTCACCATAGACCAGTCATCCCAGACAATATCATAAATTGGCAAGTCTTTGAAGATGATCAGCAGGTAAGAAATTTTCTTGAATTGAAAGAGGAATTTGAGCATAATCAAATAGATCAGCAGAATATGTTAACAGAGACAAGGGAAAAGTCTGAAGTGTTGCAGCTACAAAACAACCTAATTCCTAAAGGCCTAATTCCACTTGAAAAGTTATTTGATCAAAATGATGTGTTTAAAGCACCAAGATTGCAAGCTAATGAAGAAGAAATAGAAAGTTGTAATTTAGGTGACTCAGTTGTGCCTAAATTAGTAAAGATTTCAAAGTTCTTATCAGGTGATATGAAGGTCAAATATGTTGAAATGATGAAGAAGTTTATTGATGTTTTCGCATGGAGCTATGCTGATCTGAAGCAGTATGATTCTTCAATCATACAACATACCATCCCAATTAAGCAAAATGAGAAGCCTTTTAAGCAGAAATTAAGGAGGATTAATCCCCTTCTGCTGCCACTAATTGAAAAGGAAGTGAAAAAGCTTTTTGATGCAAAAATTATTGTTCCAATCATATTCTCAAATTGGCTTGCTAACTTGGTACCAGTTAGGAAAAAGAATGGGGAGTTTAGAATTTGCATAGACTTCAGGAACTTAAACAAGGCTTCACTGAAAGATAATTACTCTCTTCCTAAAATGGATCTCATTTTGCAAAATATTGTTGGTTCCCAGAGAATGTCTATGCTGGATGGTTTCTCAGGGTATAATCAGATCCTTGTTCATCCAGATGATCAGGAGAAGACAACTTTCACTACACCATGGGGCACATTTATGTATGCAAAGATGCCTTTTGGTCTCATGAATGCAGGGGCGACCTTCCAAAGGGCTATGGAAATTGCTTTTGCTGAAGAGAAAGATAAATCAGTGGTGGTATATCTTGATGATATCACAGTCTTTTCAAAAAGGGAAGAAGACCACTTAAAACACCATGAAAGGATCTTGCTAAAGTGTAGGAGGTTTGGTATTTCTTTAAACCCAACCAAAAGTATCTTTGCTTTAACTTGTGGCAAATTGCTTTGACATATTATTTCTGAAGAAGGAATTAGGATTGATCCTAATAGGGTCAGTGCTATTCAAAGGCTAGATTTGCCAAGGAGCAAAAAAGAGGTTCAATCCTTTCTTGGAAAAGTTAATTTTGTTAGAAGATTTATTCCTAATTTTGCTGAAGTGGTCAAACATATAACAAAGATGCTAAGAAAAGGAGCAGATTTCAAGTGGACAGCTGAAGCAAAGAAATCATTTGAAGAAATTAAAAAGGCCCTCACTCAAGCACCAGTCCTCATCAGCCCGGATTTTACCAAGGAGTTCCTGATCTTCACCTTTGCTTCTGAAGATACAATTGCTGGAGTGTTGTTGCAGAAAGGAAGTCAAGGTACTGAACAACCCATTTCTTTCTTTAGCAAAACATTGGCTAATGCTGAATTGAAATATAATATCTTAGAGAAGCAAGCATATGCATTGGTGAAAGCAATTAAGGATTTCAGAATTTATGTGTTGCACTCTCATATTGTTGCATACGTGCCAAGTGCTGTTATAAAAGATATTCTTACACAAGCAGACCCGGATGGAAAAAGAGGAAAGTGGATAGCCAAGCTGTTGGAATATGACATTGAGATCAGGCCCACCAAGTTGGTAAAGGGTCAGGGCTTAGAAAAATTGCTGACTCAGTCAAATCTGGACTGCATTGGTATCAATTTTAGCACAGAAATATCAGAAATTTCTGAGAATGAAGAAGAATTGATCCAAATCAATGAAAAGTTTTTGACATCAGAATGGTATAAGGATGTGGCATTTGTCTTGCAGTATAATAGAGCCCCTGATACCCTTTCCAAATCTAAAGCTCGGTTCACCAAGTTGAAGTCCCTAAGATATTTTGTGTATGAGCAAAATTTATTTTGGAAGGATGCAAGAGGGATTTTACTAAATTGCCTCATTGAAGAAGAGGCTGATAAGGTAATTGATGAATTTCATAAGGGAGATTGTGGAGGCCATCACTATTGGAAAGCCACTGCAAATAAAGTTTTGAGAGCTGGATATTTTTGGCCAACTATGTTCAGAGACATTTATAAAAAGATAGCAGCATGCCATGAATGTCAAGTATTTGAAGGAAGGAGAAAGCTCATGCCATTGCCATTGGTTCCTATCTATGTTGAGGCACCCTTCCAGCAGTGGGGATTAGATTTTATAGGGGAAATACATCCTCCTTCCTCAGGACAACATCGCTAGATTCTCACAGCCACTGATTATTTTACAAAGTGGATAGAGGCAATACCTACCAGGCAAGCCAATGATTCAGTGATAAATTCCTTTTTAGAAAATAACATTTTATCAAGGTTTGGTTGTCCAATCAAGATTATCACAGACAATGCTCAGGCTTTTAAGTCTAAAAGAATAATAAATTTTTGTCATCAATACCACATTTCCCTTGGCCATTCCACAGCTTATTATCCACAGGGAAATGGCTTGGCTGAGAGTTCAAACAAGAGTCTTGTGAGAATTATTAAGAAGCTGCTGTAGGATAATAAAAAGGCTTGGCATTTGAAATTGAAGTATGCCTTGTGGGCTGATCGAATTTGCACAAAGAGGTCCATTGGAACATCACCATATGAAATTGTGTATGGAGCAGAGGAAATTTTCCCAACATCTCTTGGGGTACCAGTTATGAAGCTAATTCAGGGATTAGAAGAGGAACCGAATGCCATACAGTGAAGGATTAATCAGTTGATAGCTTTGCAGGAGAAAAGGAATGAGGTGTTTGAAGACCATCAACAAAACCAGAATAGAGTCAAGAGAGCTTTTGACAAGAAGATCAAAGAGGTCACATTTCAGGTTAATGATAAAGTCCTAAAATGGGAAGCTAGAATTGAAGAGAAAGGTAAACATGGCAGATTTGAAAATTTGTGGACATGGCCATTTCAGATTTCTGCTTTCCATGGAAACAACACCTACAGTCTGCAGGAAGTTGATGGAACAACATATGCTGGAGGGCTTGTTAATGGCAGGTTCTTAAAGCATTACAATCAGTGAAAGTCTGCCAAGTATCTCATGAGCATTGTATATAACCGTTTTATGAAGTTTTCTTGTTAAAAATAAATGACAAGCTGAACAGAAAAGCTTTAGCCCGAGGAGAAGGCCCACAAAGCTAGAAAGGAATGCTTGTCAGTTGTGTGTATGTTTTACTGAGTTCTTAGTGTACTACAGGAGCACACTATCCCAAGTGGAGCCACTGTTATCACTTAGAACTACAGTCACATGTATATAATTTTTTGTCCAAAGTTCATTGTCAAAAATGGGTGTCAAATGGTTTTTGTCCTATGTTTCTTACTTAGGGGTCATGCTTCTAAAAGGTTTTGATGTGAATCATTCTCAAATACCGTTGGTCATCCTCCATCATGATTGTATAAGCCATGTCTTATCTTGTACATGTCACTGGTCCTTTCCGTATTTTCGCAGCGCAGTCTTATTGGTTGATTCTGCAGCGCAATTATGTTTTAGCCTTTTCATAGCACGTCAGCATCCAGCCGTTTCGCAGCGCATTCTGCTAATTTATAACTATTTGCGCTACGAAATCGCGGTTTCGGGCATTTTGGAGCACAGATTCTTAAAAGGTCATGTCTGGGGGATGAGTCATTGTGTCAGTCCGGTTATTGTCAGTTGGCGTACCTCCCAAACACTTATGAGCCATCACTCCACCAATAGATTCATAGGCATACACATAAAAATCATTCAAACGGTTTTATCATGCATGTGTGTTTTATGATGTTTGTTAATGATGCATAAAGTGGCCAGCTTGTATGATAACATATTCGAATTGCAAACAAGCCCGAGTTTCTTTTTCAAGAGAGCCTGATACAAGCGAGCCTGCGTTTTAAAAAAAAATTGAATTTTCCATTTGAGTTGAAGCTGGTGGTGATTCTCTGTGCAAAGAATTTCGAAAGCGGAATGGAGAGGAAGGAGCATCGGTCTGGTAGATGTCAAAGAACAGAGCCTGAAGGATTGGACCTTGCATTGAGAGATGAAGGTGTGAGGAAAGCTTTCAAGGATGCTGGTTGTTGGAATTTCTGTGAGAAGCTGCAGGGTGGCCATTCTCAGGTAACAAAAGAGTTTGCCTTGAACTTTACAGGTTTAAATTCTAAAGTATCTATGTTAGAATTTCAAGTATCCCCAGAGGCAATTGCTAATGTAACTGAGATTCCAAGAGGGGGGCAAGAGTGGTTTAAAAACTTTAAATTTGATTTGAACCACTGCAAAGAATTTCTTAAAGAGGCATATGTGAATGAGGATTTAACAAAGGCTGTGCCTAGAAGCTATGTTAAGGAGCACTATGCTCTGCTTCTTACATGTATTCAAAAGTATTTAACCTGTGAGGGTAGATATAACAAGGTTTACTCCTATCACTTTAAGTTGTTGCTGCATTTTACTGGTAAAGCATCCATAGATATTCCATTTTATTTGTTTCGTAGCCTCAGCAAGATGTGAAACAAAGCCCTGAGGAGGGAGATTGCAAATTTAAAAGCACAACTAGGTTAACTAGCTGCTCATTGATGGTGAGAGAGGTCATTTTCTAAATTTTGGCAAATTTTGTTAAAGCTCCATCGTTTTGAAGGCATATAGGTCTCTGCCACTTGTAAAGAAGATTTAAAAAATTAGAAGTTCAAGCAAAAAATTCCTTACTGCAAATACACTCTGTTTTAGCAAAAAACAACAGTTTCATAGCGCGCTACGAAAGTGTTGTAGGTGCTGTTTTTGGATGAAGACAAACAGTTTAATGGTAAGATCAACAATTTTTGAAGGAAACGCCTAAGGAACATAAGGGAGACCACATGAGGCTATCCTAGCCATTCAGATAATGACAAGTGTGCCTTTTTGTAAAGGTGAAATATTTTGTCTCAAGTTAAAACTTTTATAAAGGTACTTTATGACCAGTTAGGGTTTGGCAGAAATGGAATACGAGGAGTATTGTTTTGTTTTATACACATGTCCATCAACGAAGCCTCCAACACATCTGAAATATGGTGATGCTCATAAATTTTGGGGTATTAAAGAGCTAGGAACATGTTGCTTAACTTTCGAAGGATGGTGGGAGACAGGGACCGGGAAAACAGGGGTTTGTTCTTATGATCAATGAACCATTAGCGCATTCAGTATCCAATGCTAACCTTGTTCATTGCATCCACTTCTCAGTTATCTCGGCCAAACTGAAAGGAGACAGGTGTCCAAGAGCAAAGAAGAATCATGATACGAGGAAGATAGAATTAGATATGTAGTTTAATTAGCACTCTTTGTAATTATAGTCAGCACTTAATGTATTTAATGAATTAGTTAATTGGTAGATAGGGGTAATTAGTAATAGTCTTCGAGCTCCCCTCATGCTGGAGGAGGAAGCTCATAGTGGTTAAGGTTGTATCTCTATATATAGATCAGACTTTGATGTAATGGGGGTTGGATGTTTTGGAGAAGACTGTTTTTGGTTTATGTATAAACAAATTTCTGTAATGCAAATGACTGTGTTTTCTTCTCAGGATTCACAATGGATCTTCTTGTTCAAATGTGTGATGGTATTCTTTCCTTAAGGTTCTTTTACAGTTTTGTTAATGCATAATCACTCAGAACTCATGAACCATGCTCTGACTTCCTGTATGCCTTGGCAAACTGTGGTTTCAAAGTTATGTTTGAACATATAGATGTAAAGTGCCCTGATTACTATGAAAAGATAGTGTTTTGTTTGCTGAGATATGAGAGACTCCATAAGCCCAATGGGAATCAATTCAATGTTGTCCAACCAGCTTATTTTTCATGTGTCTTATAAGAGTTAGCCATCTTTTCTTGTCATTAGTCAATATTCATAATCTGTGAGAGAGCCCTCTCAGACTAAGGAAGCTAAGCCTTAGTCCAAAGCCTGGTTTGAAATAGTTACACAGAATCTTGCTGATTGGCAGCCTTCAGTGCTTGATTTTGTGATAACACCATCAAAGCCTTAAATATTTTTTGGAGCAACATCTATCCTTGCCACAACAAAATAAATGGCTCGCCAAAATTTTGGGATATGATTATGAGATAATTTACAAGAAAGGGCGTGAAAATGTCGTAGCAGATGCTTTATCACGCCAATTTGAGGAGGAAAGCACCCTGCTCGCAATCTCCCTTCCCATTCCAGAATGGATTGAAGAGGCTCGCAAGGAATGGTTTTCACATCCCTTGCTCTCCCAACTCATTAATAAATTGTAGGCGGATTCGAATTCCACAGCGGGCTACTCTTGGCAGGATGAGATTCTTTGCTACAAGGACAAAGTAGTGATATCACCAACATCCACCCTCAAAAGTCACATTTTGGCGGAGTTGCACTCATCTCCCACTACAGGCCATTCAGGCTTTCAGAAGATTTATGCTCGCACTCAACATTCATTCTTTTGGATAGGCATGAAAAAGGAAATTCTTACTTTTGTAGTTGAGTGTGACGTGTGTCAGCGCCAAAAACGAGAAACAGTCAAATCCCCAGGCACATTACAGCCATTGGCCATCCCGGCCTCAATCTGGACGGAGGTTTCTATGGACTTCGTTACGGGTCTTCCAAATTCAGGCAACAAGTCAGTCATCATGGTGGTTGTGGACGAACTTTCTAAGTATGCTCATTTTTGCGCCCTACCCCATCCTTTTACACCAACTTTGGTGGCTCAATCTTTCATGGACCAGATCTTCAAATTGCATGGCATGCCCACTTCCATTGTGTCTGATCGTGACCCGATCTTCACCAGTAACTTTTGGCAGGAACTCTTCAGGCTACAAGGTACCCAACTACAACTTAGTACTTCCTATCATCCCCAAACTGATGGTCAAACTGAAGCAGTCAAGAAATGTCTAGAGACCTACCTTAGGTGTTTCACTTCAGAAGAGCAACATCTATGGGTACAGTGGTTACCTCTAGGCGAATGGTGGTATAACACTAACTATCATGCCATCACCAAGATGACTCCATATGAAGCAGTATATGGTCAACTCCCTCCTTCACCTACTTCTTATATCTAGGGATGCTCGAAGGTACAAGCAGTGGATCAAATCCTACAAAATCGCACAAACATGTTGGCCCACCTCAGAGAGAATCTCCATCAAGCTAAAAAACCGCATGAAGCAACAGGCAGATCAACATCGTTCAGAATGCAAATTTGAAGAAGGGGATAAGGTATTCTTGAGGCTGCAACCATATAAGCAAACAACCCTCAAAGACAAGGGTTGTCAGAAATTATATCCAAAATTCTACGGACCATATCAAGTACTTCATCGCATCGGAGAAGTAGCCTACAAGCTAGCTTTGCCACCCACTGCAAAAATCCATCCAGTCTTCCGTGTCTCATGCCTCAAGAAAGTGGTTGGGAACCATTGCCGAATTCAAACCAGTCTACCGGAATTGGATGAAGAAGGTTCAATCTGGCTCCAACCTGAACAGGTTCTTAACACGCGAGAATGGCACCTGTGCGATTGCATGATCAAGGAAGTCCTCGTCAAGTGGAAAGACACCTCTCCAGAAGATGCGACCTAGGAACCAGCCACTGCCCTTCAGCAGTTTCCACAGCTTCAGCCTTGAGGACAAGGCTATTTTTATGGGGGAGGGCATGTTAGGGTCCAACCCTAACCCCCTTATTTATGTAATAGGGTCGAGTCATAGTTATAATTAAGTAAAGAGTCAATAAAGCCCATATTAATAATTGTAAGTGGTTGACCCGCATTTAAGAAGGGACCACAGTTAGTTGCAAATGGGCCATGGTATTAGATAGATGGTATTAATAAGAGCCATGGTACTGACCCATGGTATTGCATGTATGAATCCTATATAAAGGATAAAAACTCCCCTCGAGGAGTGTCGTGTCTTATTTTGTAATTAAGCCCAGCTCTATTGGAGGTTGCCCCCTCGAAGAGGCAAGTGAACATTGCTTTCATTTTTGAATAATAAAATGCATGCTGTTATTTCTTATTGTTATGTGTTCTGGGTATATTTCTTCGCATATTTGGTATTCTGGTATCTTCTCGTAAGTCAAGAGCATAACATGTCACATGTCTTATCCTGTGTTACATTAATTCCTATAAACAACGAAAAATATTGAAATTTGTGTTAATTGAATTATATGTAAATAAACAATGTCGAGAAGAACTGTTGAGAGATTGAGAGGGGGTGGTGTCGAAAATGATTAGGAAGTTCCTTATGAATGAAACCCAACTTCTTTGGGCGCATGCTAAAATACCTCTCCCGTGAAAGTTTCATAATGGATCTCAAAGGTGGTTTCATGTAGTGAAGATGAAATATGTAGGCGGTTTTAGGCAAGGGCATAGTTTGGTTGTGGACACACCACCCTCAATTAAAATGTGATAGGATAGAGTGCCCCCGTGGTGAACTAGGCCCGTGGATGGACGAGCCATTTGGATTGTGTTGCATCCTTGCTGTCCAATGTGAACGCACTTTAAAGCAAACCCCTTTGTTAATTCTTGTCAAGCCAGAGGGGTCCTGCAATGACGGTGGACTATTAGATTGGATCGCCTTGCGTTCATGTCATTGGAAACAAATCTACAATTAACGTAGGCAAAGTTGCCCAAAGGGTCATGTCCTGTGGAATTTGTATAGGATTGTGGATCACCTAGTAAGTGCTAAGGCGCCACAAGGAGAGAAAAAGGTTTCGCTCCATCAGTTACTCAATTATGGGAGAGGAGATTATTGCCCAACTCATATTATAATATGCACCAAAATTTGTAGTTATCTTATGGAGTGAGTTAATAAGTGGACAAAATCAATTTTAAGGTGAATATTTTTTTTAGTTGAGGAAAAAAAGTAATTAACAAGCTTCAATTTAATAAATATATTACTCATGGATGAGAGAGGAGATTATCACTTAATCCACATTCTAATATGCACCCAAATTTATAATTATCTTATGGAGTGACTTAAAAGGTGGACAAAATCAACCTTTAAGATACATGTTCTTTTAGTAGAGGTGAAGTTTTAAGTAACAAAATTCAACTTAGAAATATATTACTAGTTAATGGGAGAGGAGACTATAACTCAATTCATATTCTAATATGCACCTAAATTTATAATTATCTTATGGAGTGACTTAATAAGTGGACAAACTCAACCTTTAAGGTGAACTATTTTTTTTAATGAGAGCAAAGTTTTAGTTAACATACTTCAACTTGGAAATATGTTTATGGGATAGGAGATAATCCCTCAATTCACATTCTAATATGTACCTAAATCTATAATTATCTTTTGGAGTGATTTAATAAGTGGACAAAGTCAACCTTTAAGGTGAAATGTTTTTTTAATAGAGGAAATGTTTTGATTAATGAACTTACTCCACTTTTAAGACGAAAGCCTTTTTTTAATGGAGAAAATGTTTTGATTAACAAACTTATCAATTTTTAACAAATTTAATTTAATTATCAAGTAGTTATTAGGTGGATGGTATAAATTAATATCCATGAAATATGTTAGAATATTTTTAGTAATAATCACTAATAAAAAGATAAGATTTCTCTCAAATTTAGTCATATATATATATTGGGCATGTGGTATTGACAACCCATAGTATTAGCGCATGGTATTGTAGCAAAGACTATTTACAAGTTGCGAATTTCTCTCATAAAGTGGAGGTGAATCTCCATGGTTAATAATATTGTTACATATTTTTTGAAATGTATATATTAATTATTTTATGATTTGATATCTCTCAGCATTTAATGACCATTTAATTTATATGATTGTATTGATTACCTTATGGAGTGACTTAACAAGTGAATAAAATCAGATTTTAAAATGAATGTTTCTTTTTTTTTTAATAGAGACAATTTTAATTAGCAAAATTCAACTTAAAAATGTATTACTCATTTATAAAAAGGATATTATCACTCAATCCACATTCTAATACACATCTAGATTTAAAATTATCCTATGTAGTGACTTACTAAGTAGACAAAGTCAATCCTTAATGAACCAAAACCAAAAGGAAAAGCTCCAAAGTCAAAAGTAATCATAAAAAATGAGAAACTATAACCGTAAGACCTATTTGAAAGAGAATCTTAAGTAAAATGTAGTTGAATTTGTCCACTGATTAACCAACTTTTATATTTAAATTCATTTAGGGCAAAAATAGTTAAAGTGGACCACCTGAACCTACCTATAATTTTATTTTGGAAAATTTAAAAATTTTAAATTATTTAAAAATTTCAAGCCAATTTTTATAGTTAAAATAAAAAATATATTTTTAAAGAATTAATAAAAATTTAATATATATATATATTTAATTAATATTTTAAAAAAATAAAATTATCTATTTATTTAAAATAATTTTTAATATTTGATTTTTTTTAAATAATTTAAATAAAAACTATCAACCTTCCCAGATAATTTAGGCGGGGATACTAGACTCCAAGAAATACATATCCTTACTATTATAGGCCATAACACCCAATTAATTGAATGTCGGTGGGACTACTCAAATGTGGGCATTTCCTTATGAGAAGATTGTATATATATATATATATATATCTAAAGGGTTTGTGGTTCTTGGAGTTCACTGGTTTATTGTCGTGGAAGAAAACTTCCTTTCTTGAGGTTCACTGGTTTGTTGCGGCGGAAGGAGAATTTTCTTTCTCAGAGTTCACTAGTTTGTTGCTGCCTCAGGAAAATTTTCTTGAGGTTCAGTCGTTTGTTGCTGCCGAATTAGGAGAGCAGAAGCACTTGTTGCCGTTAACCCGAGGCTAGCTCTTTTCAAGGGGTAGAAGATGAATATGTGGAACTACGTTGTAAGTGTCCATAAGCCCACTGCTGTGACTCATTGTTGCGTGGGCAACTTTACTGGTCCTCGCGACATTAATCTCATCATTGCAAAAAGCACCTGGATTGAGATCCATTCTCTCTCCTCTCAGGGTTTACAAAAAGTTCTACAAGTACCAATCTATGGCCGAATCGCAGTGCTTGAACTGTTCCGACCTGCTGGGGAGCAGCAGGATTCTCTTGTTATTTCCACAGAAGAATACAAGTTGAGTGTTGTTCAGTGGAATAACAACGGGGGCCGTGAGCTTATTACCAGGGCTGTCGCAGATGTCTGGGATTTTGTCGCAAATGTCTGGGATTTTGTCGCGATCCCTGTCAAGAATGGATATGAGATCGGTATGGTTGATCCGGATTGTCGAGTCATTGGACTCCACCTCTATCATGGCGTATTTACAATTTTAGCATATGATGGTGTTGCAGGAGTTACACACGCTTTCGATATCATGCTGGACAGAACTGTTGAAGTTGTGGATATCAAGTTCTTGTATGGTTGTTCAAAGCCCACAATTGCTGTGCTATACCAACAACTTCAACAGTATGGAGATGAACTGCAAGTAAGAACATACGAGGTAGATGTAAAAGGCAGGGATTTTAAGGAGATGCCCTGGTCTGTGCCCAATTTAGACCATGGTGCCCGTATGTTAATACATGTTCCCATGCCTTTTGGAGGTGTTATTATTATTGGTGAGAAGACCATTGCTTATTTCAGTCCCTCTCCCTCTGTAGTATTCAAAGCTGTTCCCACACCCAACTCAATGACTATCATTCAGGCTTATGCCAAAGTCCATGATTCTCAATATCTGCTCGGTGACCACATGGGTCACCTTCACTTGCTTTCTCTCATTCATGAAAAGGGAACGGTTACTGGTCTCAATATAGATCTACTAGGTGACACATCTGTTGCTTCAACAATCTGTTATTTAGAGAATGGATTTGTGTACATTGGGTCTGATGAAGGAGATTCACAACTTGTCAAACTGCATCTTCCCCCGGATTCTATATATGGATCAGTGGGATTTTCAGTTGTGGAAACATATGTTAACCTTGGTCCAATCGTGGACTTTTGTGTTGTTGATCATGGTGGACAAGAACACGTCGTGACTTGTTCTGGAGGATTCAACCATGGCTGCCTTCGCATTCTCAGGAGTGGCATACGAATCAACGAGCATGCAGCTGCAGAGTTTGCAGATGTAAAGGGAATGTGGCCATTAAGAGCTTCTTCGACTCGTGACGATTTCGACACTTATTTGGTGCTGAGCTTTCTTGGTGAGACTCGTGTACTTGCCATTAACTCAAATGATGAGCTAGAAGAAACACATGAAATACAAGGATTTGTCCTTCATGCTCCTTCCTTATTCTGTCAAGATGCTATTCATGACCAGCTTGTTCAGGTAACAGCAAGTTCTGTGAGATTAATGAGTGCGTCTTCTGGACAGCTATTGTCTGAATGGAGAGCCCCCACCGCCACAGGATTGTCTATAACAGTAGCCACAGGTAGTGCTACCCAGGTTTTGTTGGCCACTCGAGGGTGTAATATTGTCTACTTGGAAATTGGAGAGGGATCCCTAACACTGAAGGGACATAAAAAGATTGAGTATGATGTATCTTGCATGGACATAACTCCTATTGGTCAGGATAGTAAACGGACTGAATTGGCAGCTGTTGGACTATGGAAAGACCAAAGTATCAGAATTTATTCTCTTCCTGATCTGAAACTCATTCAAAGTCTCCAATTTGCCGAGAATGTTGTTACCCGGTCTGTTTTATTTTGTAAATTTGAAGGGATTTCATACTTGCTGTGTGGGCTTGGGGATGGGCACTTATATAACCTAAAATTGAATGTGAGCAGTGGGGTGCTTTCTGACGGGGAAAAGAAAAAGATTTCCTTGGGTACCAAAGGAATAAATCTGAGGACTTTTCGTCATGAGAATGCAACGCATGTGTTAGCGTTAGGTGACAGGGCCACAGTTATTTGCAGTAGTAACCTGAGGTTGGCGTATAGTAATGTGAGTGTGGGAGAAGTTAATCATATGTGTTCTTTCCATTCAAAATCTTTCCCTAACAGCATTGTGGTTGTAAAGGAAGACATGCTTTCTTTTGGTTCAATCGATAATATTCAGAATATTTACACCTCATCAGTTCATCTCGAGGAACACCCATATCGTATTTGCTATCAAGACAAGTCTGGAACATTTGCCATCTGCAGCATGGAGTATGGTTATGATGAAATGCAAAAACACTTCATTCGTCTCTTAGATGAAAAGACATTTGAAAATATTTCATCATATCCACTGGATATGTATGAAGAAGGTTGTTCAATCCTCAGTTGCTCATTTACAGATGATCATAACACTGTCTATTGTTGTGTTGGGACAGCTTATCGGTATCCTGATCAGGAAACTATATTTATTAAGAAGGGCCGAATTTTGGTCTTTTCGGTTGGAAACAGACAACTGCGTCTGGTTACAGAGAAGGAGACAAAGGGAGCTGTATACAATCTCAATGCTTTTAATGGAAAATTAGTTGCAGGAATCAACGAAAAGATTGACTTGTACAAATGGATGATCCGTGATGATGTTTCCAGGGAGCTGGAGTTTAAATGTGGACATCCCGGGCATGTGCTTGCACTCTGTGTAAAAACTCGTGGGGATTTTATCTTAGTTGGTGATTGTGTACAATCTATGTATTTGTTGGTATACAAGAATATTGATGAGAGGGGAGGCATATTAGAAGAGAAGGCTCACGATTATAGTGCAAACTACATGACTGTTGTAGAATTTCTGGATGATGATACGTACGTTGGTACAGATCAGAAAGATTTCGACATTTTTGTGGTGAAGAAAAAGAACGATGCTGCAATTGATTCGGAAGAGGAAAGAAAATTGAAACTTGAAGGTGAATACCATCTTGGAGCTCTTGTTAACCAGTTCAGGCGTGCATCTTTAGCTCAGCCCTTGCCCTTGTATGGGAATACCATTCCTACAGTAATATTTGGAACAACTAATGGTATGATTGGTCTTATTGCATCACTTCCAGAGGAGCAATATCAAATTCTTCAAAAGCTGCAAATGCATCTTGTGAACGTAATAAGAGGAGTAGGAGGCTTAAACCATGAGCAGTGGAGGTCATTCAACACTGGTGACACAAGAAATGTGAAACAGTTGCTGGATGGCGATTTCATTGAGTCTTTTCTGGATCTCAACAGCCAAAGGATGAGCGAAATTGCAACTGCCATGACCATTCCTATTGATGAGTTATGCAAGATGGTGGAATACCTTGCCAGCTTACATTGATATCTTTTATTTTATTTTTTTATCCAATATACTTTTGAAATAGGAAAAAATATTTTGCTTGCGGTTTGTTTGGTGTCGTAATTGGTTAGGAGAACTCGTTTTGAGTTACATATATTGAATATGCTTTTTGGGTTACATTTCAATTATTTTTTATCTAACATCTAACCCTGATGATGTAATTATTTGTTTTGAGTTATCATTTGTTAATATAAAAATATGTTTTTCGGGTTACAGTTTAATTATCTTTATTTGTATTTTTAGATCATTTATGGACATGTTAAGTAATAGTTTATGGAAAATTTTCACAAAAATAATTGAAATATAGAATTATGTTAGGAGAAATGGATTTGAGTTATCATTTATTGAATATGTTTTTTGGGTTACATTTCAATTATTTTTATTTGTTGCAGTTATTTGTTTTTGAATTTTTTTTTTTGGGTTACATTTCAATTATTTTTATCTGTGTTGCTATTATTTGTTGTGTCATCATTTGTCAAAATAGGTTTACATTTCAATTATTTTTATTTGTATTTTGAAATCATCTATATTTATGGATGGGTTAAGCAATGGTTTATGGAAATTTTTCACAAAAATAATTGAAATATAGAATTATGTTAGGAGAACTGGATTTGAGTTACCATTTATTGAATATGTTTTTTGGGTTATATTTGGATTATTTTGATTTGTTGTTTGTTTGTTGTAGTTGTTTGTTTTGAGTTACCATTTGTCAATATAAGAATATGTTTTCTGGAGTTACATTTCAATTATTTTTATATGTAATTTTAGATCATCTATATTTATGGGCTGGTTAAGTAATGGTTTATGGAAAGCTTTCACAAAAATAATTGAGATATAGAATTATGTTAGGAGAAATCTTTTCGAGTTACCATTTATTGAATATGTTTTTTTGGTTACATTTCAATTATTTTTATCTTCGGTTGTTTGTTTCTTGTAGTTATTTTGTTTTGAGTTGCCATTTGTCGATATAGGAATATGTTTTTGAAGGGTTACATTTCAATTATTTTTATATGTATTTTTAGATCATCTATATTTATGGACAGGTTAAGTAATGGTTTATGGACAACTTTCACAAAAATATTTAGGAGAAATGATTTTGAGTTACCATATATTGAATATGTTTTTTGGGTTACCTTTCAATTATTTTATTTGTTGTTGTTTGTTTATCGTAGTTATTTGTTTTGAGTTACCAATTGTGAATATAGGAATCTATTTTTCTGGGGTTACATTTTAATTATTTTACCTGTATTTTCAGATAATCTATATTTATGGACTGGTTAAGTAATGGTTTATGGATATTTTATACAAAAATAATTGAAATATAGAATTGTTAGGAGAATTAGTTCTGAGTTACCATATATTGAATATGTTTTTTGGCTACATTTTAATTATTTTTATATGCTATTGTTTATTTGTTGTAGTCAGTTGTTTTGAGTTACCATTTGTCAATATAGGAATATGTTTTTGTGGAGTTGCATTTCAATTATTTTTATCTATATTTTCAGATCATCTATATTTATAGACAGGTTAAGTAATGCTTTATGGAAAGCTTTACAAAAATAATTGAAACATAGAATGATGTTAGGAGAACGGTTTTTGAGATACCATATATTGAATATGTATTTTGGGTTACATTTCAATTATTTTTATCTATATTTTGCATGTGTGTTTTATGATGTTTGTTAATGATGCATAAAGTGGCCAGCTTGTATGATAACATATTCGAATTGCAAACAAGCCCGAGTTTCTTTTTCAAGAGAGCCCGATACAAGCGAGCCTGCGTTTTAAAAAAAAATTGAATTTGCCATTTGAGTTGAAGCTGGTGGTGATTCTCTATGCAAAGAATTTCGAAAGCGGAATGGAGAGGAAGGAGCATCGGTCTGGTAGATGTCAATGAACAGAGCCTGAAGGATTGGACCTTGCATTGAGAGATGAAGGTGTGAGGAAAGCTTTCAAGGATGCTGGCTGTTGGAATTTCTGTGAGAAACTGCAGGGTGGCCATTCTCAGGTAACAAAAGAGTTTGCCTCGAACTTTACAGGTTTAAATTATAAAGTATCTATGTTAGAATTTCAAGTATCCCCAGAGGCAATTGCTAATGTAACTGAGATTCCAAGAGGGGGGCAGGAGTGGTTTAAAAACTTTAAATTTGATTTGAACCCCTGCAAAGAATTTCTTAAAGAGGCATATGTGAATGAGGATTTAACAAAGGCTGTGCCTAGAAGCTATGTTAAGGAGCACTATGCTCTGCTTCTTACATGTATTCAAAAGTATTTAACCTGTGAGGGTAGATATAACAAGGTTTACTCCTATCACTTTAAGTTGTTGCTGCATTTTACTGGTAAAGCATCCATAGATATTCCATTTTATTTGTTTCGTAGCCTCAGCAAGATGTGAAACAAAGCCCTGAGGAGGGAGATTGCAAATTTAAAAGCACATCTAGGTTAACTAGCTGCTCATTGATGGTGAGAGAGGTCATTTCCTAAATTTTGGAAAATTTTGTTAAAGCTCCATTGTTTTGAAGACATATAGGTCTCTGCCACCTGTAAAGAAGATTTAAAAAATTAGAAGTTCAAGCAAAAAATTCCTTACTGCAAATACACTCTGTTTTAGCAAAAAACAGCAGTTTCGTAGCGCGCTACGAAACTGCTGTAGGTGCTGTTTTTGGATGAAGACAAACAGTTTAATGGTAAGATCAACAATTTTTTAAGGAAACGCCTAAGGAACATAAGGGAGACCACATGAGGCTATCCTAGCCATTCAGATAATGACAAGTGTGCCTTTTTGTAAAGGTGAAATATTTTGTCTCAAGTTAAAACTTTTATAAAGGTACTTTATGACCAGTTAGGGTTTGGCAGAAATGGAATACGAGGAGTATTGTTTTGGTTTATACACATGTCCATCAACGAAGCCTCCAACACATCTGAAATATGGTGATGCTCATAAATTTTGGGGTATTAAAGAGCTGGGAACATGTTGCTTAACTTTCGAAGGATGGTGGGAGACAAGGACCGGAAAAACAGGGGTTTGTTCTTATGATCAATGAACCATCAGCGCATTCAGTATCCAATGCTAACCTTGTTCATTGCATCCACTTCTCAGTTATCTCGGCCAAACTGAAAGGAGACAGGTGTCCAAGAGCAAAGAAGGATCATGATACGAGGAAGATAGAATTAGATATGTAGTTTAATTAGCACTCTTTGTAATTACAGTCAACACTTAATGTATTTAATGAATTAGTTAATTGGTAGATAGGGGTAATTAGTAATAGTCTTCGAGCTCCCCTCATGCTGGAGGAGGAAGCTCATAGTGGTTAAGGTTGTATCTCTATATATAGATCAGACTTTGATGTAATGGGGGTTGGATGTTTTGGAGAAGACTGTTTTTGGTTTATGTATAAACAAATTTCAGTAATGCAAATGACTGTGTTTTCTTCTCAGGATTCACAATGGATCTTCTTATTCAAATGTGTGATGGTATTCTTTCTTTAAGGTTCTTTTACAGTTTTGTTAATGCATAATCACTCAGAACTCAAGAATCATGCTCTGACTTCCTGTATGCCTTGGAAAACTGTGTTTTCAAAGTTATGTTTGAACATATAGATGTAAAGTGCCCTGATTTCTATGAAAAGATAGTGTTTTGTTTGCTGAGATATGAGAGACTCCATAAGCCCAATGGGAATCAATTCAATGTTGTCCAGCCAACATATTTTTCATGTGTCTTATAAGAGTTAGCCATATTTTCTTGTCATTAGTCAATATTCATAATCTGTGAGAGAGCCCTCTCAGACTAAGGAGGCTAAGCCTTAGTCCAAAGCCTGGTTTGAAATAGTTACACAGAATCTTGCTGATTGGCAGCCTTCAGTGCTTGATTTTGTGATAACATTTTGGTGCGTCTGCCGGGAGCCTGAAGATTACTCATTCCCGTAGTTATAAGATTGAATTTCTGAAGGTAGCAGGAGTGTTTTCGAGGCTGCATTCTACCTTGGTGACTCCATGAATTTTAAAGTTTGGAAGGTGGCTTCGAGAGGAAGGTATACAAGGAGTAATCCTGACCCAAACCCACCTAGTCCTGTGGAAAATCCTAATATCATCTCAAGGAGTAAACAAAGATTTTCTGATATACCAGGTACTTCAAATATTTCAAAGTCTTTGTTTCCTGAGTTTTCGATAAGTCCTGAAGATAAAATTGTTGATGATAAAATCCAAGGAGTGTTGTTGAGGTCTGAAAACGAAGAGGAGCTTATTGGTATTATTTTGGATCTACAAAAGAAAGGTATTGATACTTCATCTTTAGTGTCACAAAGAGATAAAGAAGAGTTTTGAGAAATTGTTACTTCTGAATTGTTATTAGAGAAAGAGGATTTGAAACAGCTTAAAGAGCTTGACCCTTTTGAAGTCTTGCTTAAATCCAAAACTGGTTTACCTCTCCCAAATTGGAGTTCTTTTGTCAGTGGCTTACAAAGTCCCAATAGCCCTTTCCGTACTCATACTTTATCCTCTGCCTCTGCTAGTCCAGAAAGTCCTCAGACAACATCTCATATTAGCTCTGGTCCCCCTAGTCACACAGTACTTGTTACCCCTGCTCCTCCTTTCATTATGGTTGTACCTGCTAGGTATGCTCCTCTAGCTCTCCCTGCTGTTTTGCATGATCTTCCTAGTAAATATGCTGCTAGGATTCCAACATGGGGAGGAGATGATGAAATTTCAGCTGAGGAACATGTGGATAGATTCAATGACTTTGTTGATAGGGAAGAAGTACAGGATGAAGATGTAAAGTTAAGACTGTTTGCTGAAACCTTTATTGGGGAAGTCCGAAAATGGTTTAAAGCCCTTGGAGTTGGTAGCATTCATAGTTGGCTTGAATTTGAAGATAGTTTTCTGAGAAAATGGGGAAATAGGACCAATCCTGTTCAAGCCCTCAACGAATATAATAGTTTAAGAAGAGCTCCAGATGAAACTGTCCAAAATTTTTCTAAGAGGTTTAATAAAGTATATAATTCCATTCCAGCACATTTGAAGCCTCCTGGAGCCTTGGCACAGTTAAGATATGCTGAGTCATTTGATTCAGATTTCTCTCTTTTACTCAGAGAAAGAGAGTCTTCTACTCTTGATGACATGCAGAATGATGCAGTTAAGGTAGAGGGGAATATGCTAGCTGCTAAGAAGTCAAAGATGGCAAAGACTAAGATAAAAGAAGAGGAGAAACCTTCTACCTCTGCTCAAGAAGACAAGTTTGAAATCATGGAGAAATTGATGGATCAATTAGCACTTGGGAATACTGCTGCTCCTCAAGCACAACAAGAACCTCGGTTTAGGAACCCTCAATTTAGAAGGCCTCAAAATCAGCAAAGGCCAAGGGAAAATAGAAATCAGTAAGAAGATCCTCCAGTGAGACCTCCTTTCCAACAAAACATGGTGGACGAAGAGGAAGATCCTGAGGTACCTGAGGAGTCTATTCATTGCTTTGGTGAAGAAGACTCAGAAATTTTCTTAACAAAAGAGGAACATGATGAGTCTAGTTTGGTAAAGGCAGAAGAGGAACCTTCTGATTTCTTAAAAGGTTATCAGCATGCCATATTTGAGATTCAGAAGCAGTACAATCTCAGAAACCGAGATGTCCCTATTACAGCAAATAAACCACAGCCCAAGAAGAATGTTTCAAAGGCAGTTGAAGATAAAAAGGAAAAGTCAAAGCAGATTGATGGTAAAGGTGATTCCCCTCTTGATAGGAAGGATATTCAAACCCCTGCTCCTCCTAAGGAAGTTGAAAAGTCTACTTCTGTTTTTAATATAGAAAATGAGATTGCAAAAATTAAAATATCAGTCCCATTCAATGAAATCCTGAAAGTAGACAAATATAGAAGCAAGATTGTGGAAATGCTTAATTCTCCTCCAGGAGGGGCTGATATTCTAAATGTGCAAGAGGATAATCCTATTATCTGTTTAGGCCCAAGACTTGAGGATGAGCAAAATGATGAGTTTCCTCCTTTTTATATAAGCATTAATATCCATGATATGACTCTACATAATGCTATGCTGGATTCAGGGGCATCACATAATCTCATGCCTAAGGTAATCATGGAAAGATTGGGATTAGAAGTAACTAGACCATACAAGGACTTATTTTCTTTTGATTCAAAGAGAGTTCATTGTATTGGGTTGATAAAAGATGTTGTTGTAGCACTCACACAAATCCCAGCAAAAACAACTGTCATGGACATTGTTGTTGCAGACATTCCACCTAAGTTTGGGATGCTTCTTTCAAGGTCATGGGCAGCAAAAATCAAGGGTACCATGCAAATGGATCTGACATATGCTACCATTCCAGTGTTTGGTGAACAAAGGAGGTTGTATCGTGAAACAAGGATGGCATATATGGTAAGCAGCAAGGACAAGCCTCAGAATTTTCCTATTTACTCTTGTGATACAGGCCTTGGATCAGCTATTCTTTTCAATGAATCAGTTGGAAAAGAATCACAAGATGAACATGCAGAAAATCAGTGTCAGGAGGTACAGCAAAGAAATGAAAGAGACATCACTGGTTGCTGGTCCCTATACTTTGATGGAGCAGCAGGAAAAGAAGGCGTAGGAGCTGGGATTTGGATCACTAGTCCAACTGAAGAAAGTAAGTTTTTGTCATACAAACTTAACTTTGATTGTACCAATAACATGGCTGAGTATGAATCTCTGGTATTAGGCTTAGAAACCTTGATAGAGTTGAAGGCAAAGAACATTGCTGTTTGTGGAGATTCTGAATTAATTATAAAGCAAGTTCAAGGTGCATATCAAACAAAGGATGCAAGGATGAGAGCCTACAGAAATTTAGTGTTGGAATTGTTGGAAAAAATTCAATCCTATACCTTCAGTATAAAAACCAGAGATCAAAATTCTGTTGCAGATTCTCTTGCTGTTGCAGCTAGTCTTTTTATTATTCCTAAACATTCTTCTGATAGGTATGAAGTGAAGGTTCACCATAGACCAGTCATCCCAGACAATATCATAAATTGGCAAGTCTTTGAAGATGATCAGCAGGTAAGCAATTTTCTTGAATTGAAAGAGGAATTTGAGCATAATCAAATAGATCAGCAGAATATGTTAACAGAGACAAGGGAAAAGTCTGAAGTACTGCAGCTACAAAACAACCTAATTCCTAAAGGCCTAATTCCACTTGAAAAGTTATTTGATCAAAATGATGTGTTTAAAGCACCAAGATTGCAAGCTAATGAAGAAGAAATAGAAAGTTGTAATTTAGGTGACTCAGTTGTGCCTAAATTAGTAAAGATTTCAAAGTTCTTATCAGGTGATATGAAGGTCAAATATGTTGAAATGATGAAGAAGTTTATTGATGTTTTCGCATGGAGCTATGCTGATCTGAAGCAGTATGATTCTTCAATCATACAACATACCATCCCAATTAAGCAAAATGAGAAGCCTTTTAAGCAGAAATTAAGGAGGATTAATCCCCTTCTGATGCCACTAATTGAAAAGGAAGTGAAAAAGCTTTTTGATGCAAAAATTATTGTTCCAATCATATTCTCAAATTGGCTTGCTAACTTGGTACCAGTTAGGAAAAAGAATGGGGAGTTTAGAATTTGCATAGACTTCAGGAACTTAAACAAGGCTTCACTGAAAGATAATTACCCTCTTCCTAAAATGGATCTCATTTTGCAAAATATTGTTGGTTCCCAGAGAATGTCTATGCTGGATGGTTTCTCAGGGTATAATCAGATCCTTGTTCATCCAGATGATCAGGAGAAGACAACTTTCACTACACCATGGGGCACATTTATGTATGCAAAGATGCCTTTTGGTCTCATGAATGCAGGGGCGACCTTCCAAAGGGCTATGGAAATTGCTTTTGCTGAAGAAAAAGATAAATCAGTGGTGGTATATCTTGATGATATCACAGTCTTTTCAAAAAGGGAAGAAGACCACTTAAAACACCTTGAAAGGATCTTGCTAAAGTGTAGGAGGTTTGGTATTTCTTTAAACCCAACCAAAAGTATCTTTGCTTTAACTTGTGGCAAATTGCTTGGACATATTATTTCTGAAGAAGGAATTAGGATTGATCCTAATAGGGTCAGTGCTATTCAAAGGCTAGATTTGCCAAGGAGCAAAAAAGAGGTTCAATCCTTTCTTGGAAAAGTTAATTTTGTTAGAAGATTTATTCCTAATTTTGCTGAAGTGGTCAAACATATAACAAAGATGCTAAGAAAAGGAGCAGATTTCAAGTGGACAGCTGAAGCAAAGAAATCATTTGAAGAAATTAAAAAGGCCCTCACTCAAGCACCAGTCCTCATCAGCCCGGATTTTACCAAGGAGTTCCTGATCTTCACCTTTGCTTCTGAAGATACAATTGATGGAGTGTTGTTGCAGAAAGGAAGTCAAGGTACTGAACAACCCATTTCTTTCTTTAGCAAAACATTGGCTAATGCTGAATTGAAATATAATATCTTAGAGAAGCAAGCATATGCATTGGTGAAAGCAATTAAGGATTTCAGAATTTATGTGTTGCACTCTCATATTGTTGCATACGTGCCAAGTGCTGTTATAAAAGATATTCTTACACAAGCAGACCCGGATGGAAAAAGAGGAAAGTGGATAGCCAAGCTGTTGGAATATGACATTGAGATCAGGCCCACAAAGTTGGTAAAGGGTCAGGGCTTAGAAAAATTGCTGACTCAGTCAAATCTGGACTGCATTGGTATCAATTTTAGCACAGAAATATCAGAAATTTCTGAGAATGAAGAAGAATTGATCCAAATCAATGAAAAGTTTTTGACATCAGAATGGTATAAGGATGTGGCATTTGTCTTGCAGTATAATAGAGCCCCTGATACCCTTTCCAAATCTAAAGCTCGGTTCACCAAGTTGAAGTCCCTAAGATATTTTGTGTATGAGCAAAATTTATTTTGGAAGGATGCAAGAGGGATTTTACTAGATTGCCTCATTGAAGAAGAGGCTGATAAGGTAATTGATGAATTTCATAAGGGAGATTGTGGAGGCCATCACTATTGGAAAGCCACTGCAAATAAAGTTTTGAGAGCTGGATATTTTTGGCCAACTATGTTCAGAGACATTTATAAAAAGATAGCAGCATGCCATGAATGTCAAGTATTTGAAGGAAGGAGAAAGCTCATGCCATTGCCATTGGTTCCTATCTATGTTGAGGCACCCTTCCAGCAGTGGGGATTAGATTTTATAGGGGAAATACATCCTCCTTCCTCAGGACAACATCGCTGGATTCTCACAGCCACTGATTATTTTACAAAGTGGATAGAGGCAATACCTACCAGGCAAGCCAATGATTCAGTGATAAATTCCTTTTTAGAAAATAACATTTTATCAAGGTTTGGTTGTCCAATCAAGATTATCACAGACAATGCTCAGGCTTTTAAGTCTAAAAGAATGATAAATTTTTGTCATCAATACCACATTTCCCTTGGCCATTCCACAGCTTATTATCCACAGGGAAATGGCTTGGCTGAGAGTTCAAACAAGAGTCTTGTGAGAATTATTAAGAAGCTGCTGCAGGATAATAAAAAGGCTTGGCATTTGAAATTGAAGTATGCCTTGTGGGCTGATCGAATTTGCACAAAGAGGTCCATTGGAACATCACCATATGAAATTGTGTATGGAGCAGAGGAAATTTTCCCAACATCTCTTGGGGTACCAGTTATGAAGCTAATTCAGGGATTAGAAGAGGAACCGAATGCCATACAGTGAAGGATTAATCAGTTGATAGCTTTGCAGGAGAAAAGGAATGAGGTGTTTGAAGACCATCAACAAAACCAGAATAGAGTCAAGAGAGCTTTTGACAAGAAGATCAAAGAGGTCACATTTCAGGTTAATGATAAAGTCCTAAAATGGGAAGCCAGAATTGAAGAGAAAGGTAAACATGGCAGATTTGAAAATTTGTGGACAGGGCCATTTCAGATTTCTGCTTTCCATGGAAACAACACCTACAGTCTGCAGGAAGTTGATGGAACAACATATGCTGGAGGGCTTGTTAATGGCAGGTTCTTAAAGCATTACAATCAGTGAAAGTCTGCCAAGTATCTCATGAGCATTGTATATAACCGTTTTATGAAGTTTTCTTGTTAAAAATAAATGACAAGCTGAACAGAAAAGCTTTAGCCCGAGGAGAAGGCCCACAAAGCTAGAAAGGAATGCTTGTCAGTTGTGTGTATGTTTTATAAAATAGACAAAGCACTGGTTCTACGAGTTCTTAGTGTACTACAGGAGCACACTATCCCAAGTGGAGCCACTGTTATCACTTAGAACTACAGTCACATGTATATAATTTTTTGTCCAAAGTTCATTGTCAAAAATGGGTGTCAAATGGTTTTTGTCCTATGTTTCTTACTTAGGGGTCATGTTTCTAAAAGGTTTTGATGTGAATCATTCTCAAATACCGTTGGTCATCCTCCATCATGATTGTATAAGCCATGTCTTATCTTGTACATGTCACTGGTCCTTTCCGTATTTTCGCAGCGCAGTCTTATTGGTTGATTCTGCAGCGCAATTATGTTTTAGCCTTTTCGTAGCACGTCAGCATCCAGCCGTTTCGCAGCGCATTCTGCTAATTTATAACTATTTGCGCTACGAAATCGCGGTTTCGGGCATTTTGCAGCACAGATTCTTAAAAGGTCATGTCTGGGGGATGAGTCATTGTGTCAGTCTAGTTATTGTCAGTTGGCGTACCTCCCAAACACTTATGAGCCATCACTCCACCAATAGATTCGTAGGCATACACATAAAAATCATTCAAACGGTTTTATCATGCATGTGTGTTTTATGATGTTTGTTAATGATGCATAAAGTGGCCAGCTTGTATGATAACATATTCGAATTGAAAACAAGCCCGAGTTTCTTTTTCAAGAGAGCCTGATACAAGCGAGCCTGCGTTTTAAAAAAAATTTGAATTTTCCATTTGAGTTGAAGCTGGTGGTGATTCTCTGTGCAAAGAATTTCGAAAGCGGAATGGAGAGGAAGGAGCATCGGTCTGGTAGATGTCAAAGAACAGAGCCTGAAGGATTGGACCTTGCATTGAGAGATGAAGGTGTGAGGAAAGCTTTCAAGGATGCTGGCTGTTGGAATTTCTGTGAGAAGCTGCAGGGTGGCCATTCTCAGGTAACAAAAGAGTTTGCCTTGAACTTTACAGGTTTAAATTCTAAAGTATCTATGTTAGAATTTCAAGTATCCCCAGAGGCAATTGCTAATGTAACTGAGATTCCAAGAGGGGGGCAAGAGTGGTTTAAAAACATTAAATTTGATTTGAACCACTGCAAAGAATTTCTTAAAGAGGCATATGTGAATGAGGATTTAACAAAGGCTGTGCCTAGAAGCTATGTTAAGGAGCACTATGCTCTGCTTCTTACATGTATTCAAAAGTATTTAACCTGTGAGGGTAGATATAACAAGGTTTACTCCTATCACTTTAAGTTGTTGCTGCATTTTACTGGTAAAGCATCCATAGATATTCCATTTTATTTGTTTCGTAGCCTCAGCAAGATGTGAAACAAAGCCCTGAGGAGGGAGATTGCAAATTTAAAAGCACAACTAGGTTAACTAGCTGCTCATTGATGGTGAGAGAGGTCATTTTCTAAATTTTGGCAAATTTTGTTAAAGCTCCATCGTTTTGAAGGCATATAGGTCTCTGCCACCTGTAAAGAAGATTTAAAAAATTAGAAGTTCAAGCAAAAAATTCCTTACTGCAAATACACTCTGTTTTAGCAAAAAACAACAGTTTCATAGCGCGCTACGAAAGTGTTGTAGGTGCTGTTTTTGGATGAATACAAACAGTTTAATGGTAAGATCAGCAATTTTTTAAGGAAACGCCTAAGGAACATAAGGGAGACCACATGAGGCTATCCTAGCCATTCAGATAATGACAAGTGTGCCTTTTTGTAAAGGTGAAATATTTTGTCTCAAGTTAAAACTTTTATAAAGGTACTTTATGACCAGTTAGGGTTTGGCAGAAATGGAATACGAGGAGTATTGTTTTGTTTTATACACATGTCCATCAACGAAGCCTCCAACACATCTGAAATATGGTGATGCTCATAAATTTTGGGGTATTAAAGAGCTGGGAACATGTTGCTTAACTTTCGAAGGATGGTGGGAGACAGGGACCGGGAAAACAGGGGTTTGTTCTTATGATCAATGAACCATTAGCGCATTCAGTATCCAATGCTAACCTTGTTCATTGCATCCACTTCTCAGTTATCTCGGCCAAACTGAAAGGAGACAGGTGTCCAAGAGCAAAGAAGGATCATGATACGAGGAAGATAGAATTAGATATGTAGTTTAATTAGCACTCTTTGTAATTATAGTGAGCACTTAATGTATTTAATGAATTAGTTAATTGGTAGATAGGGGTAATTAGTAATAGTCTTCGAGCTCCCCTCATGCTAGAGGAGGAAGCTCATAGTGGTTAAGGTTGTATCTCTATATATAGATCAGACTTTGATGTAATGGGGGTTGGATGTTTTGGAGAAGACTGTTTTTGGTTTATGTATAAACAAATTTCTGTAATGCAAATGACTGTGTTTTCTTCTCAGGATTCACAATGGATCTTCTTGTTCAAATGTGTGATGGTATTCTTTCTTTAAGGTTCTTTTACAGTTTTGTTAATGCATAATCACTCAGAACTCATGAATCATGCTCTGACTTCCTGTATGCCTTGGCAAACTGTGGTTTCAAAGTTATGTTTGAACATATAGATGTAAAGTGCCCTGATTACTATGAAAAGATAGTGTTTTGTTTGCTGAGATATGAGAGACTCCATAAGCCCAATGGGAATCAATTCAATGTTGTCCAGCCAGCTTATTTTTCATGTGTCTTATAAGAGTTAGCCATCTTTTCTTGTCATTAGTCAATATTCATAATCTGTGAGAGAGCCCTCTCAGACTAAGGAAGCTAAGCCTTAGTCCAAAGCCTGGTTTGAAATAGTTACACAGAATCTTGCTGATTGGCAGCCTTCAGTGCTTGATTTTGTGATAACACCATCAAAGCCTTAAATATTTTTTGGAGCAACCTCGCCACAACAAAATAAATGGCTCGCCAAAATGTTGGGATATGATTATGAGATAATTTACAAGAAATTGCGTGAAAATGTCGTAGCAGATGCTTTATCACGCCAATTTGAGGAGGAAAGCACCCTGCTCGCAATCTCCCTTCCCATTCCAGAATGGATTGAAGAGGCTCGCAAGGAATGGTTTTCACATCCCTTGCTCTCCCAACTCATTAATAAATTGTAGGCGGATTCGAATTCCACAGCGGGCTACTCTTGGCAGGATGAGATTCTTTGCTACAAGGACAAAGTAGTGATATCACCAACATCCACCCTCAAAAGTCGCATTTTGGCGGAGTTGCACTCATCTCCCACTACAGGCCATTCAGGCTTTCAGAAGATTTATGCTCGCACTCAACGTTCATTCTTTTGGATAGGCATGAAAAAGGAAATTCTTACTTTTGTAGTTGAGTGTGACGTGTGTCAGCGCCAAAAAGGAGAAACAGTCAAATCCCCAGGCACATTACAGCCATTGGCCATCCCGGCCTCAATCTGGACGGAGGTTTCTATGGACTTCGTTACGGGTCTTCCAAAGTCAGGCAACAAGTCAGTCATCATGGTGGTTGTGGACAAACTTTCTAAGTATGCTCATTTTTGCGCCCTACCCCATCCTTTTACACCAACTTTGGTGGCTCAATCTTTCATGGATCAGATCTTCAAATTGCATGGCATGCCCACTTCCATTGTGTCTGATCGTGACCCGATCTTCACCAGTAACTTTTGGCAGGAACTCTTCAGGCTACAAGGTACCCAACTACAACTCAGTACTTCCTATCATCCCCAAACTGATGGTCAAACTGAAGCAGTCAAGAAATGTCTAGAGACCTACCTTAGGTGTTTCACTTCAGAAGAGAAACATCTATGGGTACAGTGGTTACCTCTAGGCGAATGGTGGTATAACACTAACTATCATGCCATCACCAAGATGACTCCATATGAAGCAGTATATGGTCAACTCCCTCCTTCACCTACTTCTTATATCTAGGGATGCTCGAAGGTACAAGCAGTGGATCAAATCCTACAAAATCGCACAAACATGTTGGCCCACCTCAGAGAGAATCTCCATCAAGCTAAAAAACCGCATGAAGCAACAGGCAGATCAACATCGTTCAGAATGCAAATTTGAAGAAGGGGATAAGGTATTCTTGAGGCTGCAACCATATAAGCAAACAACCCTCAAAGACAAGGGTTGTCAGAAATTATATCCAAAATTCTACGGACCATATCAAGTACTTCATCGCATCGGAGAAGTAGCCTACAAGCTAGCTTTGCCACCCACTGCAAAAATCCATCCAGTCTTCCGTGTCTCATGCCTCAAGAAAGTGGTTGGGAACCATTGCCGAATTCAAACCAGTCTACCGGAATTGGATGAAGAAGGTTCAATCTGGCTCCAACCTGAACAGGTTCTTAACACGCGAGAATGGCACCTGTGCGATTGCATGATCAAGGAAGTCCTCGTCAAGTGGAAAGACACCTCTCCAGAAGATGCGACCTAGGAACCAGCCACTGCCCTTCAGCAGTTTCCACAGCTTCAGCCTTGAGGACAAGGCTATTTTTATGGGGGAGGGCATGTTAGGGTCCAACCCTAACCCCCTTATTTATGTAATAGGGTCGAGTCATAGTTATAATTAAGTAAAGAGTCAATAAAGCCCATATTAATAATTGTAAGTGGTTGACCCGCATTTAAGAAGGGACCACAGTTAGTTGCAAATGGGCCATGGTATTAGATAGATGGTATTAATAAGAGCCATGGTACTGACCCATGGTATTGCATGTATGAATCCTATATAAAGGATAAAAACTCCCCTCGAGGAGTGTCGTGTCCTATTTTGTAATTAAGCCCAGCTCTATTGGAGGTTGCCCCCTCGAAGAGGCAAGTGAACATTGCTTTCATTTTTGAATAATAAAATGCGTGCTGTTATTTCTTATTGTTATGTGTTCTGGGTATATTTCTTCGCATATTTGGTATTCTGGTATCTTCTCGTAGGTTAAGAGCATAACATGTCACATGTCTTATCCTGTGTTACATTAATTCCTATAAACAACGAAAAATATTGAAATTTGTGTTAATTGAATTATATGTAAATGAACAATGTCGAGAAGAACTGTTGAGAGATTGAGAGGGGGTGGTGTCGAAAACGATTAGGAAGTTCCTTATGAATGAAACCCAACTTCTTTGGGCGCATGCTAAAATACCTCTCCCGTGAAAGTTTCAGAATGGATCTCAAAGGTGGTTTCATGTAGTGAAGATGAAATATGTAGGCGGTTTTAGGCAAGGGCATAGTTTGGTTGTGGACACACCACCCTCAATTAAAATGTGATAGGATAGAGTGCCCCCGTGGTGAACTAGGCCCGTGGATGGACGAGCCATTTGGATTGTGTTGCATCCTTGCTGTCCAATGTGAACGCACTTTAAAGCAAACCCCTTTGTTAATTCTTGTCAAGCCAGAGGGGTCCTGCAATGACGGTGGACTATTAGATTGGATCGCCTTGCGTTCATGTCATTGGAAACAAATCTACAATTAACGTAGGCAAAGTTGCCCAAAGGGTCATGTCCTGTGGAATTTGTATAGGATTGTGGATCACCTAGTAAGTGCTAAGGCGCCACAAGGAGAGAAAAAGGTTTCGCTGCATCAGTTACTCAATTATGGGAGAGGATATTATTGCCCAACTCATATTATAATATGCACCAAAATTTGTAGTTATCTTATGGAGTGACTTAATAAGTGGACAAAATCAATTTTAAGGTGAATATTTTTTTTAGTTGAGGAAAAAAAGTAATTAACAAGCTTCAATTTAATAAATATATTACTCATGGATGAGAGAGGAGATTATCACTTAATCCACATTCTAATATGCACCCAAATTTATAATTATCTTATGGAGTGACTTAAAAGGTGGACAAAATCAACCTTTAAGATACATGTTTTTTTAGTAGAGGTGAAGTTTTAAGTAACAAAATTCAACTTAGAAATATATTACTGGTTAATGGGAGAGGAGACTATAACTCAATTCATATTCTAATATGCACCTAAATTTATAATTATCTTATGGAGTGACTTAATAAGTGGACAAACTCAACCTTTAAGGTGAACTATTTTTTTTAATGAGAGCAAAGTTTTAGTTAACATACTTCAACTTGGAAATATGTTTATGGGATAGGAGATTATCCCTCAATTCACATTCTAATATGTACCTAAATCTATAATTATCTTTTGGAGTGATTTAATAAGTGGACAAAGTCAACCTTTAAGGTGAAATGTTTTTTTAATAGAGGAAATGTTTTGATTAATGAACTTACTCCACTTTTAAGACGAAAGCCTTTTTTTAATGGAGAAAATGTTTTGATTAACAAACTTATCAATTTTTAACAAATTTAATTTAATTATCAAGTAGTTATTAGGTGGATGGTATAAATTAATATCCATGAAATATGTTAGAATATTTTTAGTAATAATCACTAATAAAAAGATAAGATTTCTCTCAAATTTAGTCATATATATATATATATTGGGCATGTGGTACTGACAACCCATAGTATTAGCGCATGGTATTGTAGCAAAGACTATTTACAAGTTACGAATTTCTCTCATAAAGTGGAGGTGAATCTCCATGGTTAATAATATTATTACATATTTTTTGAAATGTATATATTAATTATTTTATGATTTGATATCTCTCAGCATTTAATGACCATTTAATTTATATGATTGTATTGATTACCTTATGGAGTGACTTAACAAGTGAATAAAATCAGATTTTAAAATGAATGTTTCTTTTTTTTTTAATAGAGACAATTTTAATTAGCAAAATTCAACTTAAAAATGTATTACTCATTTATAAAAAGGATATTATCACTCAATCCACATTCTAATACACATCTAGATTTAAAATTATCCTATGTAGTGACTTACTAAGTAGACAAAGTCAATCCTTAATGAACCAAAACCAAAAGGAAAAGCTCCAAAGTCAAAAGTAATCATAAAAAATGAGAAACTATAACCGTAAGACCTATTTGAAAGAGAATCTTACGTAAAATGTAGTTGAATTTGTCCACTGATTAACCAACTTTTATATTTAAATTCATTTAGGGCAAAAATAGTTAAAGTGGACCACCTGAACCTACCTATAATTTTATTTTAGAAAATTTAAAAATTTTAAATTATTTAAAAATTTCAAGTCAATTTTTATATTTAAAATAAAAAATATATTTTTAAAAAATTAATAATATATATATATATATAGATATATATATTTAATTAATATTTTTAAAAAATAAAATTATCTATTTATTTAAAATAATTTTTAATATTTGATTTTTTTAAATAATTTAAATAAAAACTATCAACCTTCCCAGATAATTTAGGCGCGGATACTAGACTCCAAGAAATACATATCCTTACTATTATAGGCCATAACACCCAATTAATTGAATGTCGGTGGGACTACTCAAATGTGGGCATTTCCTTATGAGAAGATTGTATATATATATATATATATATATATCTAAAGGGTTTGTGGTTCTTGGAGTTCACTGGTTTATTGTCGTGGAAGAAAACTTCCTTTCTTGAGGTTCACTGGTTTGTTGCGGCGGAAGGAGAATTTTCTTTCTCAGAGTTCACTAGTTTGTTGCTGCCTCAGGAAAATTTTCTTGAGGTTCAGTCGTTTGTTGCTGCCGAATTAGGAGAGCAGAAGCACTTGTTGCCGTTAACCCGAGGCTAGCTCTTTTCAAGGGGTAGAAGATGAATATGTGGAACTACGTTGTAAGTGTCCATAAGCCCACTGCTGTGACTCATTGTTGCGTGGGCAACTTTACTGGTCCTCGCGACATTAATCTCATCATTGCAAAAAGCACCTGGATTGAGATCCATTCTCTCTCCTCTCAGGGTTTACAAAAAGTTCTACAAGTACCAATCTATGGCCGAATCGCAGTGCTTGAACTGTTCCGACTTGCTGGGGAGCAGCAGGATTCTCTTGTTATTTCCACAGAAGAATACAAGTTGAGTGTTGTTCAGTGGAATAACAACGGGGGCCGTGAGCTTATTACCAGGGCTGTCGCAGATGTCTGGGATTTTGTCGCAAATGTCTGGGATTTTGTCGCGATCCCTGTCAAGAATGGATATGAGATCGGTATGGTTGATCCGGATTGTCGAGTCATTGGACTCCACCTCTATCATGGCGTATTTACAATTTTAGCATATGATGGTGTTGCAGGAGTTACACACGCTTTCGATATCATGCTGGACAGAACTGTTGAAGTTGTGGATATCAAGTTCTTGTATGGTTGTTCAAAGCCCACAATTGCTGTGCTATACCAACAACTTCAACAGTATGGAGATGAACTGCAAGTAAGAACATACGAGGTAGATGTAAAAGGCAGGGATTTTAAGGAGATGCCCTGGTCTGTGCCCAATTTAGACCATGGTGCCCGTATGTTAATACATGTTCCCATGCCTTTTGGAGGTGTTATTATTATTGGTGAGAAGACCATTGCTTATTTCAGTCCCTCTCCCTCTGTAGTATTCAAAGCTGTTCCCACACCCAACTCAATGACTATCATTCAGGCTTATGCCAAAGTCCATGATTCTCAATATCTGCTCGGTGACCACATGGGTCACCTTCACTTGCTTTCTCTCATTCATGAAAAGGGAACGGTTACTGGTCTCAATATAGATCTGCTAGGTGACACATCTGTTGCTTCAACAATCTGTTATTTAGAGAATGGATTTGTGTACATTGGGTCTGATGAAGGAGATTCACAACTTGTCAAACTGCATCTTCCCCCGGATTCTATATATGGATCAGTGGGATTTTCAGTTGTGGAAACATATGTTAACCTTGGTCCAATCGTGGACTTTTGTGTTGTTGATCATGGTGGACAAGAACACGTCGTGACTTGTTCTGGAGGATTCAACCATGGCTGCCTTCGCATTCTCAGGAGTGGCATACGAATCAACGAGCATGCAGCTGCAGAGTTTGCAGATGTAAAGGGAATGTGGCCATTAAGAGCTTCTTCGACTCGTGACGATTTCGACACTTATTTGGTGCTGAGCTTTCTTGGTGAGACTCGTGTACTTGCCATTAACTCAAATGATGAGCTAGAAGAAACACATGAAATACAAGGATTTGTCCTTCATGCTCCTTCCTTATTCTGTCAAGATGCTATTCATGACCAGCTTGTTCAGGTAACAGCAAGTTCTGTGAGATTAATGAGTGCGTCTTCTGGACAGCTATTGTCTGAATGGAGAGCCCCCACCGCCACAGGATTGTCTATAACAGTAGCCACAGGTAGTGCTACCCAGGTTTTGTTGGCCACTCGAGGGTGTAATATTGTCTACTTGGAAATTGGAGAGGGATCCCTAACACTGAAGGGACATAAAAAGATTGAGTATGATGTATCTTGCATGGACATAACTCCTATTGGTCAGGATAGTAAACGGAGTGAATTGGCAGCTGTTGGACTATGGAAAGACCAAAGTATCAGAATTTATTCTCTTCCTGATCTGAAACTCATTCAAAGTCTCCAATTTGCCGAGAATGTTGTTACCCGGTCTGTTTTATTTTGTAAATTTGAAGGGATTTCATACTTGCTGTGTGGGCTTGGGGATGGGCACTTATATAACCTAAAATTGAATGTGAGCAGTGGGGTGCTTTCTGACGGGGAAAAGAAAAAGATTTCCTTGGGTACCAAAGGAATAAATCTGAGGACTTTTCGTCATGAGAATGCAACCCATGTGTTAGCGTTAGGTGACAGGGCCACAGTTATTTGCAGTAGTAACCTGAGGTTGGCGTATAGTAATGTGAGTGTGGGAGAAGTTAATCATATGTGTTCTTTCCATTCAAAATCTTTCCCTAACAGCATTGTGGTTGTAAAGGAAGACATGCTTTCTTTTGGTTCAATCGATAATATTCAGAATATTTACATCTCATCAGTTCATCTCGAGGAACACCCATATCGTATTTGCTATCAAGACAAGTCTGGAACATTTGCCATCTGCAGCATGAAGTATGGTTATGATGAAATGCAAAAACACTTCATTCGTCTCTTAGATGAAAAGACATTTGAAAATATTTCATCATATCCACTGGACATGTATGAAGAAGGTTGTTCAATCCTCAGTTGCTCATTTACAGATGATCATAACACTGTCTATTGTTGTGTTGGGACAGCTTATCGGTATCCTGATCAGGAAACTATATTTATTAAGAAGGGCCGAATTTTGGTCTTTTCGGTTGGAAACAGACAACTGCGTCTGGTTACAGAGAAGGAGACAAAGGGAGCTGTATACAATCTCAATGCTTTTAATGGAAAATTAGTTGCAGGAATCAACGAAAAGATTGACTTGTACAAATGGATGATCCGTGATGATGTTTCCAGGGAGCTGGAGTTTGAATGTGGACATCCCGGGCATGTGCTTGCACTCTGTGTAAAAACTCGTGGGGATTTTATCTTAGTTGGTGATTGTGTACAATCTATGTATTTGTTGGTATACAAGAATATTGATGAGAGGGGAGGCATATTAGAAGAGAAGGCTCACGATTATAGTGCAAACTACATGACTGTTGTAGAATTTCTGGATGATGATACGTACGTTGGTACAGATCAGAAAGATTTCGACATTTTTGTGGTGAAGAAAAAGAACGATGCTGCAATTGATTCGGAAGAGGAAAGAAAATTGAAACTTGAAGGTGAATACCATCTTGGAGCTCTTGTTAACCAGTTCAGGCGTGCATCTTTAGCTCAGCCCTTGCCCTTGTATGGGAATACCATTCCTACAGTAATATTTGGAACAACTAATGGTATGATTGGTCTTATTGCATCACTTCCAGAGGAGCAATATCAAATTCTTCAAAAGCTGCAAATGCATCTTGTGAACGTAATAAGAGGAGTAGGAGGCTTAAACCATGAGCAGTGGAGGTCATTCAACACTGGTGACACAAGAAATGTGAAACAGTTGCTGGATGGCGATTTCATTGAGTCTTTTCTGGATCTCAACAGCCAAAGGATGAGCGAAATTGCAACTGCCATGACCATTCCTATTGATGAGTTATGCAAGATGGTGGAATACCTTGCCAGCTTACATTGATATCTTTTATTTTATTTTTTTATCCAATGTACTTTTGAAATAGGAAAAAATATTTTGCTTGCGGTTTGTTTGGTGTCGTAATTGGTTAGGAGAACTGGTTTTGAGTTACATATATTGAATATGCTTTTTGGGTTACATTTCAATTATCTTTTATCTAATATCTAACCCTGATGATGTAATTATTTGTTTTGAGTTATCATTTGTTAATATAAAAATATGTTTTTCGGGTTACAGTTTAATTATCTTTATTTGTATTTTTAGATCATTTATGGACATGTTAAGTAATAGTTTATGGAAAATTTTCACAAAAATAATTGAAATATAGAATTATGTTAGGAGAAATGGATTTGAGTTATCATTTATTGAATATGTTTTTTGGGTTACATTTCAATTATTTTTATTTGTTGCAGTTATTTGTTTTTGAATATGTTTTTTTGGGTTACATTTCAATTATTTTTATCTGTGTTGCTATTATTTGTTGTGTCATCATTTGTCAAAATAGGTTTACATTTCAATTATTTTTATTTGTATTTTGACACACGTCACACTCAACATTCATTCTTTTGGATAGGCATGAAAAAGGAAATTCTTACTTTTGTAGTTGAGTGTGACGTGTGTCAGCGCCAAAAAGGAGAAACAGTCAAATCCCCAGGCACATTACAGCCATTGGCCATCCCGGCCTCAATCTGGACGGAGGTTTCTATGGACTTCGTTACGGGTCTTCCAAATTCAGGCAACAAGTCAGTCATCATGGTGGTTGTGGACAAACTTTCTAAGTATGCTCATTTTTGCGCCCTACCCCATCCTTTTACACCAACTTTGGTGGCTCAATCTTTCATGGACCAGATCTTCAAATTGCATGGCATGCCCACTTCCATTGTGTCTGATCGTGACCCGATCTTCACCAGTAACTTTTGGCAGGAACTCTTCAGGCTACAAGGTACCCAACTACAACTCAGTACTTCCTATCATCCCCAAACTGATGGTCAAACTGAAGCAGTCAAGAAATGTCTAGAGACCTACCTTAGGTGTTTCACTTCAGAAGAGCAACATCTATGGGTACAGTGGTTACCTCTAGGCGAATGGTGGTATAACACTAACTATCATGCCATCACCAAGATGACTCCATATGAAGCAGTATATGGTCAACTCCCTCCTTCACCTACTTCTTATATCTAGGGATGCTCGAAGGTACAAGCAGTGGATCAAATCCTACAAAATCGCACAAACATGTTGGCCCACCTCAGAGAGAATCTCCATCAAGCTAAAAAACCGCATGAAGCAACAGGCAGATCAACATCGTTCAGAATGCAAATTTCAAGAAGGGGATAAGGTATTCTTGAGGCTGCAACCATATAAGCAAACAACCCTCAAAGACAAGGGTTGTCAGAAATTATATCCAAAATTCTACGGACCATATCAAGTACTTCATCGCATCGGAGAAGTAGCCTACAAGCTAGCTTTGCCACCCACTGCAAAAATCCATCCAGTCTTCCGTGTCTCATGCCTCAAGAAAGTGGTTGGGAACCATTGCCGAATTCAAACCAGTCTACCGGAATTGGATGAAGAAGGTTCAATCTGGCTCCAACCTGAACAGGTTCTTAACACGCGAGAATGGCACCTGTGCGATTGCATGATCAAGGAAGTCCTCGTCAAGTGGAAAGATACCTCTCCAGAAGATGCAACCTAGGAACCAGCCACTGCCCTTCAGCAGTTTCCACAGCTTCAGCCTTGATGATCCGGATTTAAGCAGGAACACAATAGATTACATAGATAACCATAAATACAGAGATGTGATAACCATAAAAATAGAGATGCAACAGAAATAATAATATGCGATAACCATAAAAACAGAGATGCCGCGGAAATAATACTTCATTTCATTAATGGAGAATACTGAAATATGCTTACAAATAGAAATAACCCAGCTAGGGCGATGGTAGCTTATCTCTTAGAAGAGATGTGTCGGCTACATGCCTCTGAACTGTTTTGAACTGTGTTACAATGAGGCTCGAGGGCCTATTTATTGTTGAGAAACAATGTAAAACCCTTCACATTCCAAAACCTAACCCTAGAAGATGAAACGTCAAATTGTGGGCCCCGTTTTCGGGTAAGTTGGTACATCAACTTCCCGGGGTCGTGAATTGGTCATACTATCTCCGTTTGACGTGCATGATAGCCCGTTGGAAAGATCTCTTCGAGGACTACGACGGATAAGACGATTTTTTATCAGAAAAATCGTTGGCGGTGGATTTCCCAAAAAACGTCGTTTAGGGCCTCAAAACGGCTCCGGAAGTTTAGGACCCGAAAAACTGCTAAAAATAGTAAACTGTGCTATAATTAAGGAAACTGATAAAAACTGTAAGAAGCATTAGAGGGGATCCAAGTGGAATTAGCGGGTGGCCACCAATATCCACCTGGATCATTCCTCCCCCCTTAGGAAGCAATGGTCCCCATTGCGTTGAGTTCCTCCATGAGATGAGGGAACTTCTGCTGCACTTGGTCCTTGGTGAGCCACTTGCCCTGGTGAAGGAGTTGTCCTGCTTTGACAACTTGATACAGTTGGATATTCTGCTGGCGAGTGTGCTTGATCTGTGTGTCCATGATCCGATCAGTTGCAGTTTGTTCCATGCAAGCTGGATTTAACTCTGTGGGTGTGAGTTGTTCTGCAATGTCAGACGTGTCTAGTAATGGTGGAAAGTATGGCCGAAGGCGGTCGACATTGAACACCGGGTGCAGGCCAAGGAATGGGGGAATGCTGAGCTCAAATGCATTGTCTCCCATAGCTTTGGTAATGGTGTAAGGACCATGTCGAAGTGGTCTGAGTTTCTGATGGGTTCTGGTAAGGCGCTCCCTCTGCAGATGTAACCAAACTTTGTCGCCCACCTGAAACTTGTGTGGTACCCCTCCAGGTAACGAGAAGTTGTTCTTGTGTTCTGTCATGACTGTATCCCTCTGTTGCTGCTGCTGTGTGGAGGAACCCTTCGCGGGGGTCATGGATGTAGCAACGATCTTCCCCTTACTTTGGGAACGAACTAGACAGAAAATAAATTTCCTAGTCTGTGAGATGAGCTTGCTGCCTTTCTTAGCAGTGATCAAAGAGGTGGCGGTGGGTGGGGCTACCTCTGGTATCCTGTATAATGAATTATCCAAAGAAATGATGACAGCGCGAGGCCTTGACTCATACACAGCATGTCGCCTCCACAAGTATGGCTGGCCTAATAGTACATCACAAACATCCAGAGGTGTAACATCACACAATACCTCGTCTGTGAAGGGCTTGATGCTGTAGGGAAGGCGGCACTGCTGGCGAACTTTGAGATCTCGTCCTTCGTGAAGCCAACCGATACTGTACGGCTGTGGGTGTGGTGTAGTTGGTAGGCCCAACCGCTTCACGACCTCTGCTGAAATGAGGTTCTTTTGGCTGCCACTGTCGACAATGAATTGCAGCGGCAAACCCTTCACCCACATCTGTGAGTGGAAAAGACGTTCCCCCTCCTCTGGATCTTCGGGCTCATTTTTCTGGATCTTGGCAGTAGCAACAGTGGCGCTGGGATCCGCATCAATAATCTGCTTCCCTTTGTCATTTCCCTTGTCGGGTTCTGACTCAGAGTCGGAACATGCATCTGATTCGGAAGCCTTCAACTCGGCCACCAGCGACTGCTTGGTCCGACACTCACTTGTGTTATGAGTGGGACTCTTGTGGAACTCACACCACTTTCCTGTGTCCTTCTTCGGCTTCGTGGTGTTGTTCTTTTCTTGCAGCTTCCATGGGTTGTCTTGGGTCACCCCGCCTTGGCTTTGTCCTTTGGGCTTTGGATTTGCAGATCCAAAGTCTCGCTTCTTCTGTTTGAACTTTTGCTCGATTTTGACAGCGTATCGGTATGCCGTGCCGAGTGAGGAGATGTTCAAGAACTCCATCTCTTCCTGGATGTATCTGTGTAGGCAGCCGCGGTATTTGAGTACCAGATGCAGCTCAGAATCTTTGATACCCAACTGTGTACGAAGGGTATGAAAAATGTTTGTGAACTCCAGCACATCTTGGTCTCGTCCCTGCCGCAGTGTGGTCCATTTGATGTATTTGTCCTCATAGCTTCCGACGGGGTAGCACTGCTCCTTGATGGCATCCCGGAAGTCATTCCAAGTGGGTGCGGTTGAAAATAGCGAGCCTGTACTTTCATCCTTCTGCTCGCAATAGGTTTCCCACCAGTCCTTGACGTGGGGGGCTGCTTTGAGAAGAGCGAAAACAATCTTCTCCCGACTTGAAAATTTGTGAACAGAAAAATACCCATCTAGCAGATTTAACCATTTATCTACGGCATCCGCGTCTATTTGACCCTCGAAGATGGGGATTTCAAAATTAACTTGTACCTTGAACGGTGTGGCGTTTCCAGAGTAGCTGTTGGAAGCCGATGCGTCGCCTCTGGGTAGCCGCTGAAGGATCTGCGCAAAGCTATCCATCATCGCGTTCCTTTGCCGCTCGAGCGCTTCTTCGAGCAAGATTTTGATAGGATCTCCTGCCCCCTCGTCTTTCTTCTCATCCGCCATGGGAGGACGTCGAGATTTGCGAGGCTGGTCTTGCAAAGGTTCGACCAGTTCAAGCCCTAACTCCTTATATCCCGACCTCGTTGGGGACATGCATAGAAAAACAGAGAAAAAGCAGACCGCTCTGATACCACTGATCCGGATTTAAGCAGGAACGCAATAGATTACATAGATAACCATAAATACAGAGATGTGATAACCATGAAAATAGAGATGCAACAGAAATAATAATATGCGATAACCATAAAAACAGAGATGCCGCGGAAATAATACTTCATTTCATTAATGGAGAATACTGAAATATGCTTACAAATAGAAATAACCCAGCTAGGGCGATGGTAGCTTATCTCTGAGAAGAGATGTGTCGGCTACATGCCTCTGAACTGTTTTGAACTGTGTTACAATGAGGCTCGAGGGCCTATTTATTGTTGAGAAACAATGTAAAACCCTTCACATTCCAAAACCTAACCCTAGAAGATGAAACGCCAAATTGTGGGCCCCGTTTTCGGGTAAGTTGGTACATCAACTTCCCGGGGTCGTGAATTGGTAATACTATCTCCGTTTGACGTGCATGATAGCCCGTTGGAAAGATCTCTCCGAGGACTACGACGGATAAGACGATTTTTTATCAGAAAAATCGCTGGCGGTGGATTTCCCAAAAAACGTCGTTTAGGGCCTCAAAACGGCTCCGGAAGTTTAGGACCCGAAAAACTGCTAAAAATAGAAAACTGTGCTATAATTAAGGAAACTGATAAAAACTGTAAGAAGCATTAGAGGGGATCCAAGTGGAATTAGCGGGTGGCCACCAATATCCACCTGGATCACTTGAGGACAAGGCTATTTTTATGGGGGAGGGCATGTTAGGGTCCAACCCTAACCCCCTTATTTATGTAATAGGGTCGAGTCATAGTTATAATTAAGTAAAGAGTCAATAAAGCCCATATTAATAATTGTAAGTGGTTGACCCGCATTTAAGAAGGGACCACAGTTAGTTGCAAATGGGCCATGGTATTAGATAGATGGTATTAATAAGAGCCATGGTACTGACCCATGGTATTGCATGTATGAATCCTATATAAAGGATAAAAACTCCCCTCGAGGAGTGTCGTGTCTTATTTTGTAATTAAGCCCAGCTCTATTGGAGGTTGCCCCCTCGAAGAGGCAAGTGAACATTGCTTTCATTTTTGAATAATAAAATGCATGCTGTTATTTCTTATTGTTATGTGTTCTGGGTATATTTCTTCGCATATTTGGTATTCTGGTATCTTCTCGTAGGTCAAGAGCATAACATGTCACATGTCTTATCCTGTGTTACATTAATTCCTATAAACAACGAAAAATATTGAAATTTGTGTTAATTGAATTATATGTAAATGAACAATGTCGAGAAGAACTGTTGAGAGATTGAGAGGGGGTGGTGTCGAAAATGATTGGGAAGTTCCTTATGAATGAAACCCAACTTCTTTGGGCGCATGCTAAAATACCTCTCCCGTGAAAGTTTCAGAATGGATCTCAAAGGTGGTTTCATGTAGTGAAGATGAAATATGTAGGCGGTTTTAGGCAAGGGCATAGTTTGGTTGTGGACACACCACCCTCAATTAAAATGTGATAGGATAGAGTGCCCCCGTGGTGAACTAGGCCCGTGGATGGACGAGCCATTTGGATTGTGTTGCATCCTTGCTGTCCAATGTGAACGCACTTTAAAGCAAACCCCTTTGTTAATTCTTGTCAAGCCAGAGGGGTCCTGCAATGACGGTGGACTATTAGATTGGATCGCCTTGCGTTCATGTCATTGGAAACAAATCTACAATTAACGTAGGCAAAGTTGCCCAAAGGGTCATGTCCTGTGGAATTTGTATAGGATTGTGGATCACCTAGTAAGTGCTAAGGCGCCACAAGGAGAGAAAAAGGTTTCGCTGCATCAGTTACTCAATTATGGGAGAGGAGATTATTGCCCAACTCATATTATAATATGCACCAAAATTTGTAGTTATCTTATGGAGTGACTTAATAAGTGGACAAAATCAATTTTAAGGTGAATATTTTTTTTAGTTGAGGAAAAAAAGTAATTAACAAGCTTCAATTTAATAAATATATTACTCATGGATGAGAGAGGAGATTATCACTTAATCCACATTCTAATATGCACCCAAATTTATAATTATCTTATGGAGTGACTTAAAAGGTGGACAAAATCAACCTTTAAGATACATGTTTTTTTAGTAGAGGTGAAGTTTTAAGTAACAAAATTCAACTTAGAAATATATTACTGGTTAATGGGAGAGGAGACTATAACTCAATTCATATTCTAATATGCACCTAAATTTATAATTATCTTATGGAGTGACTTAATAAGTGGACAAACTCAACCTTTAAGGTGAACTATTTTTTTTAATGAGAGCAAAGTTTTAGTTAACATACTTCAACTTGGAAATATGTTTATGGGATAGGAGATTATCCCTCAATTCACATTCTAATATGTACCTAAATCTATAATTATCTTTTGGAGTGATTTAATAAGTGGACAAAGTCAACCTTTAAGGTGAAATGTTTTTTTAATAGAGGAAATGTTTTGATTAATGAACTTACTCCACTTTTAAGACGAAAGCCTTTTTTTAATGGAGAAAATGTTTTGATTAACAAACTTATCAATTTTTAACAAATTTAATTTAATTATCAAGTAGTTATTAGGTGGATGGTATAAATTAATATCCATGAAATATGTTAGAATATTTTTAGTAATAATCACTAATAAAAAGATAAGATTTCTCTCAAATTTAGTCATATATATATATATATTGGGCATGTGGTACTGACAACCCATAGTATTAGCGCATGGTATTGTAGCAAAGACTATTTACAAGTTACGAATTTCTCTCATAAAGTGGAGGTGAATCTCCATGGTTAATAATATTGTTACATATTTTTTGAAATGTATATATTAATTATTTTATGATTTGATATCTCTCAGCATTTAATGACCATTTAATTTATATGATTGTATTGATTACCTTATGGAGTGACTTAACAAGTGAATAAAATCAGATTTTAAAATGAATGTTTCTTTTTTTTTTAATAGAGACAATTTTAATTAGCAAAATTCAACTTAAAAATGTATTACTCATTTATAAAAAGGATATTATCACTCAATCCACATTCTAATACACATCTAGATTTAAAATTATCCTATGTAGTGACTTACTAAGTAGACAAAGTCAATCCTTAATGAACCAAAACCAAAAGGAAAAGCTCCAAAGTCAAAAGTAATCATAAAAAATGAGAAACTATAACCGTAAGACCTATTTGAAAGAGAATCTTACGTAAAATGTAGTTGAATTTGTCCACTGATTAACCAACTTTTATATTTAAATTCATTTAGGGCAAAAATAGTTAAAGTGGACCACCTGAACCTACCTATAATTTTATTTTAGAAAATTTAAAAATTTTAAATTATTTAAAAATTTCAAGTCAATTTTTATATTTAAAATAAAAAATATATTTTTAAAAAATTAATAATATATATATATATATAGATATATATATTTAATTAATATTTTTAAAAAATAAAATTATCTATTTATTTAAAATAATTTTTAATATTTGATTTTTTTTAAATAATTTAAATAAAAACTATCAACCTTCCCAGATAATTTAGGCGGGGATACTAGACTCCAAGAAATACATATCCTTACTATTATAGGCCATAACACCCAATTAATTGAATGTCGGTGGGACTACTCAAATGTGGGCATTTCCTTATGAGAAGATTGTATATATATATATATATATATATCTAAAGGGTTTGTGGTTCTTGGAGTTCACTGGTTTATTGTCGTGGAAGAAAACTTCCTTTCTTGAGGTTCACTGGTTTGTTGCGGCGGAAGGAGAATTTTCTTTCTCAGAGTTCACTAGTTTGTTGCTGCCTCAGGAAAATTTTCTTGAGGTTCAGTCGTTTGTTGCTGCCGAATTAGGAGAGCAGAAGCACTTGTTGCCGTTAACCCGAGGCTAGCTCTTTTCAAGGGGTAGAAGATGAATATGTGGAACTACGTTGTAAGTGTCCATAAGCCCACTGCTGTGACTCATTGTTGCGTGGGCAACTTTACTGGTCCTCGCGACATTAATCTCATCATTGCAAAAAGCACCTGGATTGAGATCCATTCTCTCTCCTCTCAGGGTTTACAAAAAGTTCTACAAGTACCAATCTATGGCCGAATCGCAGTGCTTGAACTGTTCCGACCTGCTGGGGAGCAGCAGGATTCTCTTGTTATTTCCACAGAAGAATACAAGTTGAGTGTTGTTCAGTGGAATAATAACGGCGGCCGTGAGCTTATTACCAGGGCTGTCGCAGATGTCTGGGATTTTGTCGCAAATGTCTGGGATTTTGTCGCGATCCCTGTCAAGAATGGATATGAGATCGGTATGGTTGATCCGGATTGTCGAGTCATTGGACTCCACCTCTATCATGGCGTATTTACAATTTTAGCATATGATGGTGTTGCAGGAGTTACACACGCTTTCGATATCATGCTGGACAGAACTGTTGAAGTTGTGGATATCAAGTTCTTGTATGGTTGTTCAAAGCCCACAATTGCTGTGCTATACCAACAACTTCAACAGTATGGAGATGAACTGCAAGTAAGAACATACGAGGTAGATGTAAAAGGCAGGGATTTTAAGGAGATGCCCTGGTCTGTGCCCAATTTAGACCATGGTGCCCGTATGTTAATACATGTTCCCATGCCTTTTGGAGGTGTTATTATTATTGGTGAGAAGACCATTGCTTATTTCAGTCCCTCTCCCTCTGTAGTATTCAAAGCTGTTCCCACACCCAACTCAATGACTATCATTCAGGCTTATGCCAAAGTCCATGATTCTCAATATCTGCTCGGTGACCACATGGGTCACCTTCACTTGCTTTCTCTCATTCATGAAAAGGGAACGGTTACTGGTCTCAATATAGATCTGCTAGGTGACACATCTGTTGCTTCAACAATCTGTTATTTAGAGAATGGATTTGTGTACATTGGGTCTGATGAAGGAGATTCACAACTTGTCAAACTGCATCTTCCCCCGGATTCTATATATGGATCAGTGGGATTTTCAGTTGTGGAAACATATGTTAACCTTGGTCCAATCGTGGACTTTTGTGTTGTTGATCATGGTGGACAAGAACACGTCGTGACTTGTTCTGGAGGATTCAACCATGGCTGCCTTCGCATTCTCAGGAGTGGCATACGAATCAACGAGCATGCAGCTGCAGAGTTTGCAGATGTAAAGGGAATGTGGCCATTAAGAGCTTCTTCGACTCGTGACGATTTCGACACTTATTTGGTGCTGAGCTTTCTTGGTGAGACTCGTGTACTTGCCATTAACTCAAATGATGAGCTAGAAGAAACACATGAAATACAAGGATTTGTCCTTCATGCTCCTTCCTTATTCTGTCAAGATGCTATTCATGACCAGCTTGTTCAGGTAACAGCAAGTTCTGTGAGATTAATGAGTGCGTCTTCTGGACAGCTATTGTCTGAATGGAGAGCCCCCACCGCCACAGGATTGTCTATAACAGTAGCCACAGGTAGTGCTACCCAGGTTTTGTTGGCCACTCGAGGGTGTAATATTGTCTACTTGGAAATTGGAGAGGGATCCCTAACACTGAAGGGACATAAAAAGATTGAGTATGATGTATCTTGCATGGACATAACTCCTATTGGTCAGGATAGTAAACGGAGTGAATTGGCAGCTGTTGGACTATGGAAAGACCAAAGTATCAGAATTTATTCTCTTCCTGATCTGAAACTCATTCAAAGTCTCCAATTTGCCGAGAATGTTGTTACCCGGTCTGTTTTATTTTGTAAATTTGAAGGGATTTCATACTTGCTGTGTGGGCTTGGGGATGGGCACTTATATAACCTAAAATTGAATGTGAGCAGTGGGGTGCTTTCTGACGGGGAAAAGAAAAAGATTTCCTTGGGTACCAAAGGAATAAATCTGAGGACTTTTCGTCATGAGAATGCAACCCATGTGTTAGCGTTAGGTGACAGGGCCACAGTTATTTGCAGTAGTAACCTGAGGTTGGCGTATAGTAATGTGAGTGTGGGAGAAGTTAATCATATGTGTTCTTTCCATTCAAAATCTTTCCCTAACAGCATTGTGGTTGTAAAGGAAGACATGCTTTCTTTTGGTTCAATCGATAATATTCAGAATATTTACATCTCATCAGTTCATCTCGAGGAACACCCATATCGTATTTGCTATCAAGACAAGTCTGGAACATTTGCCATCTGCAGCATGAAGTATGGTTATGATGAAATGCAAAAACACTTCATTCGTCTCTTAGATGAAAAGACATTTGAAAATATTTCATCATATCCACTGGACATGTATGAAGAAGGTTGTTCAATCCTCAGTTGCTCATTTACAGATGATCATAACACTGTCTATTGTTGTGTTGGGACAGCTTATCGGTATCCTGATCAGGAAACTATATTTATTAAGAAGGGCCGAATTTTGGTCTTTTCGGTTGGAAACAGACAACTGCGTCTGGTTACAGAGAAGGAGACAAAGGGAGCTGTATACAATCTCAATGCTTTTAATGGAAAATTAGTTGCAGGAATCAACGAAAAGATTGACTTGTACAAATGGATGATCCGTGATGATGTTTCCAGGGAGCTGGAGTTTGAATGTGGACATCCCGGGCATGTGCTTGCACTCTGTGTAAAAACTCGTGGGGATTTTATCTTAGTTGGTGATTGTGTACAATCTATGTATTTGTTGGTATACAAGAATATTGATGAGAGGGGAGGCATATTAGAAGAGAAGGCTCACGATTATAGTGCAAACTACATGACTGTTGTAGAATTTCTGGATGATGATACGTACGTTGGTACAGATCAGAAAGATTTCGACATTTTTGTGGTGAAGAAAAAGAACGATGCTGCAATTGATTCGGAAGAGGAAAGAAAATTGAAACTTGAAGGTGAATACCATCTTGGAGCTCTTGTTAACCAGTTCAGGCGTGCATCTTTAGCTCAGCCCTTGCCCTTGTATGGGAATACCATTCCTACAGTAATATTTGGAACAACTAATGGTATGATTGGTCTTATTGCATCACTTCCAGAGGAGCAATATCAAATTCTTCAAAAGCTGCAAATGCATCTTGTGAACGTAATAAGAGGAGTAGGAGGCTTAAACCATGAGCAGTGGAGGTCATTCAACACTGGTGACACAAGAAATGTGAAACAGTTGCTGGATGGCGATTTCATTGAGTCTTTTCTGGATCTCAACAGCCAAAGGATGAGCGAAATTGCAACTGCCATGACCATTCCTATTGATGAGTTATGCAAAATGGTGGAATACCTTGCCAGCTTACATTGATATCTTTTATTTTATTTTTTTATCCAATGTACTTTTGAAATAGGAAAAATTATTTTGCTTGCGGTTTGTTTGGTGCCGTAATTGGTTAGGAGAACTGGTTTTGAGTTACATATATTGAATATGCTTTTTGGGTTACATTTCAATTATTTTTTATCTAATATCTAACCCTGATGATGTAATTATTTGTTTTGAGTTATCATTTGTTAATATAAAAATATGTTTTTCGGGTTACAGTTTAATTATCTTTATTTGTATTTTTAGATCATTTATGGACATGTTAAGTAATAGTTTATGGAAAATTTTCACAAAAATAATTGAAATATAGAATTATGTTAGGAGAACTGGATTTGAGTTATCATTTATTGAATATGTTTTTTGGGTTACATTTCAATTATTTTTATTTGTTGCAGTTATTTGTTTTTGAATATGTTTTTTTGGGTTACATTTCAATTATTTTTATCTGTGTTGCTATTATTTGTTGTGTCATCATTTGTCAAAATAGGTTTACATTTCAATTATTTTTATTTGTATTTTGACACACGTCACACTCAACATTCATTCTTTTGGATAGGCATGAAAAAGGAAATTCTTACTTTTGTAGTTGAGTGTGACGTGTGTCAGCGCCAAAAAGGAGAAACAGTCAAATCCCCAGGCACATTACAGCCATTGGCCATCCCGGCCTCAATCTGGACGGAGGTTTCTATGGACTTCGTTACGGGTCTTCCAAATTCAGGCAACAAGTCAGTCATCATGGTGGTTGTGGACAAACTTTCTAAGTATGCTCATTTTTGCGCCCTACCCCATCCTTTTACACCAACTTTGGTGGCTCAATCTTTCATGGACCAGATCTTCAAATTGCATGGCATGCCCACTTCCATTGTGTCTGATCGTGACCCGATCTTCACCAGTAACTTTTGGCAGGAACTCTTCAGGCTACAAGGTACCCAACTACAACTCAGTACTTCCTATCATCCCCAAACTGATGGTCAAACTGAAGCAGTCAAGAAATGTCTAGAGACCTACCTTAGGTGTTTCACTTCAGAAGAGCAACATCTATGGGTACAGTGGTTACCTCTAGGCGAATGGTGGTATAACACTAACTATCATGCCATCACCAAGATGACTCCATATGAAGCAGTATATGGTCAACTCCCTCCTTCACCTACTTCTTATATCTAGGGATGCTCGAAGGTACAAGCAGTGGATCAAATCCTACAAAATCGCACAAACATGTTGGCCCACCTCAGAGAGAATCTCCATCAAGCTAAAAAACCGCATGAAGCAACAGGCAGATCAACATCGTTCAGAATGCAAATTTCAAGAAGGGGATAAGGTATTCTTGAGGCTGCAACCATATAAGCAAACAACCCTCAAAGACAAGGGTTGTCAGAAATTATATCCAAAATTCTACGGACCATATCAAGTACTTCATCGCATCGGAGAAGTAGCCTACAAGCTAGCTTTGCCACCCACTGCAAAAATCCATCCAGTCTTCCGTGTCTCATGCCTCAAGAAAGTGGTTGGGAACCATTGCCGAATTCAAACCAGTCTACCGGAATTGGATGAAGAAGGTTCAATCTGGCTCCAACCTGAACAGGTTCTTAACACGCGAGAATGGCACCTGTGCGATTGCATGATCAAGGAAGTCCTCGTCAAGTGGAAAGATACCTCTCCAGAAGATGCAACCTAGGAACCAGCCACTGCCCTTCAGCAGTTTCCACAGCTTCAGCCTTGATGATCCGGATTTAAGCAGGAACACAATAGATTACATAGATAACCATAAATACAGAGATGTGATAACCATAAAAATAGAGATGCAACAGAAATAATAATATGCGATAACCATAAAAACAGAGATGCCGCGGAAATAATACTTCATTTCATTAATGGAGAATACTGAAATATGCTTACAAATAGAAATAACCCAGCTAGGGCGATGGTAGCTTATCTCTTAGAAGAGATGTGTCGGCTACATGCCTCTGAACTGTTTTGAACTGTGTTACAATGAGGCTCGAGGGCCTATTTATTGTTGAGAAACAATGTAAAACCCTTCACATTCCAAAACCTAACCCTAGAAGATGAAACGTCAAATTGTGGGCCCCGTTTTCGGGTAAGTTGGTACATCAACTTCCCGGGGTCGTGAATTGGTCATACTATCTCCGTTTGACGTGCATGATAGCCCGTTGGAAAGATCTCTTCGAGGACTACGACGGATAAGACGATTTTTTATCAGAAAAATCGTTGGCGGTGGATTTCCCAAAAAACGTCGTTTAGGGCCTCAAAACGGCTCCGGAAGTTTAGGACCCGAAAAACTGCTAAAAATAGTAAACTGTGCTATAATTAAGGAAACTGATAAAAACTGTAAGAAGCATTAGAGGGGATCCAAGTGGAATTAGCGGGTGGCCACCAATATCCACCTGGATCATTCCTCCCCCTTAGGAAGCAATGGTCCCCATTGCGTTGAGTTCCTCCATGAGATGAGGGAACTTCTGCTGCACTTGGTCCTTGGTGAGCCACTTGCCCTGGTGAAGGAGTTGTCCTGCTTTGACAACTTGATACAGTTGGATATTCTGCTGGCGAGTGTGCTTGATCTGTGTGTCCATGATCCGATCAGTTGCAGTTTGTTCCATGCAAGCTGGATTTAACTCTGTGGGTGTGAGTTGTTCTGCAATGTCAGACGTGTCTAGTAATGGTGGAAAGTATGGCCGAAGGCGGTCGACATTGAACACCGGGTGCAGGCCAAGGAATGGGGGAATGCTGAGCTCAAATGCATTGTCTCCCATAGCTTTGGTAATGGTGTAAGGACCATGTCGAAGTGGTCTGAGTTTCTGATGGGTTCTGGTAAGGCGCTCCCTCTGCAGATGTAACCAAACTTTGTCGCCCACCTGAAACTTGTGTGGTACCCCTCCAGGTAACGAGAAGTTGTTCTTGTGTTCTGTCATGACTGTATCCCTCTGTTGCTGCTGCTGTGTGGAGGAACCCTTCGCGGGGGTCATGGATGTAGCAACGATCTTCCCCTTACTTTGGGAACGAACCAGACAGAAAATAAATTTCCTAGTCTGTGAGATGAGCTTGCTGCCTTTCTTAGCAGTGATCAAAGAGGTGGCGGTGGGTGGGGCTACCTCTGGTATCCTGTATAATGAATTATCCAAAGAAATGATGACAGCGTGAGGCCTTGACTCATACACAGCATGTCGCCTCCACAAGTATGGCTGGCCTAATAGTACATCACAAACATCCAGAGGTGTAACATCACACAATACCTCGTCTGTGAAGGGCTTGATGCTGTAGGGAAGGCGGCACTGCTGGCGAACTTTGAGATCTCGTCCTTCGTGAAGCCAACCGATACTGTACGGCTGTGGGTGTGGTGTAGTTGGTAGGCCCAACCGCTTCACGACCTCTGCTGAAATGAGGTTCTTTTGGCTGCCACTGTCGACAATGAATTGCAGCGGCAAACCCTTCACCCACATCTGTGAGTGGAAAAGACGTTCCCCCTCCTCTGGATCTTCGGGCTCATTTTTATGGATCTTGGCAGTACCAACAGTGGCGCTGGGATCCGCATCAATAATCTGCTTCCCTTTGTCATTTCCCTTGTCGGGTTCTGACTCAGAGTCGGAACATGCATCTGATTCGGAAGCCTTCAACTCGGCCACCAGCGACTGCTTGGTCCGACACTCACTTGTGTTATGAGTGGGACTCTTGTGGAACTCACACCACTTTCCTGTGTCCTTCTTCGGCTTCGTGGTGTTGTTCTTTTCTTGCAGCTTCCATGGGTTGTCTTGGGTCACCCCGCCTTGGCTTTGTCCTTTAGGCTTTGGATTTGCAGATCCAAAGTCTCGCTTCTTCTGTTTGAACTTTTGCTCGATTTTGACAGCGTATCGGTATGCCGTGCCGAGTGAGGAGATGTTCAAGAACTCCATCTCTTCCTGGATGTATCTGTGTAGGCAGCCGCGGTATTTGAGTACCAGATGCAGCTCATAATCTTTGATACCCAACTGTGTACGAAGGGTATGAAAAATGTTTGTGAACTCCAGCACATCTTGGTCTCGTCCCTGCCGCAGTGTGGTCCATTTGATGTATTTGTCCTCATAGCTTCCGACGGGGTAGTACTGCTCCTTGATGGCATCCCGGAAGTCATTCCAAGTGGGTGCGGTTGAAAATAGCGAGCCTGTACTTTCATCCTTCTGCTCGCAATAGGTTTCCCACCAGTCCTTGACGTGGGGGGCTGCTTTGAGAAGAGCGAAAACAATCTTCTCCCGACTTGAAAATTCGTGAACAGAAAAATACCCATCTAGCAGATTTAACCATTTATCTACGGCATCCGCGTCTATTTGACCCTCGAAGATGGGGATTTCAAAATTAACTTGTACCTTGAACGGTGTGGCGTTTCCAGAGTAGCTGTTGGAAGCCGATGCGTCGCCTCTGGGTAGCCGCTGAAGGATCTGCGCAAAGCTATCCATCATCGCGTTCCTTTGCCGCTCGAGCGCTTCTTCGAGCAAGATTTTGATAGGATCTCCTGCCCCCTCGTCTTTCTTCTCATCCGCCATGGGAGGACGTCGAGATTTGCGAGGCTGGTCTTGCAAAGGTTCGACCAGTTCAAGCCCTAACTCCTTATATCCCGACCTCGTTGGGGACATGCATAGAAAAACAGAGAAAAAGCAGACCGCTCTGATACCACTGATCCGGATTTAAGCAGGAACGCAATAGATTACATAGATAACCATAAATACAGAGATGTGATAACCATGAAAATAGAGATGCAACAGAAATAATAATATGCGATAACCATAAAAACAGAGATGCCGCGGAAATAATACTTCATTTCATTAATGGAGAATACTGAAATATGCTTACAAATAGAAATAACCCAGCTAGGGCGATGGTAGCTTATCTCTGAGAAGAGATGTGTCGGCTACATGCCTCTGAACTGTTTTGAACTGTGTTACAATGAGGCTCGAGGGCCTATTTATTGTTGAGAAACAATGTAAAACCCTTCACATTCCAAAACCTAACCCTAGAAGATGAAACGCCAAATTGTGGGCCCCATTTTCGGGTAAGTTGGTACATCAACTTCCCGGGGTCGTGAATTGGTAATACTATCTCCGTTTGACGTGCATGATAGCCCGTTGGAAAGATCTCTCCGAGGACTACGACGGATAAGACGATTTTTTATCAGAAAAATCGCTGGCGGTGGATTTCCCAAAAAACGTCGTTTAGGGCCTCAAAACGGCTCCGGAAGTTTAGGACCCGAAAAACTGCTAAAAATAGTAAACTGTGCTATAATTAAGGAAACTGATAAAAACTGTAAGAAGCATTCGAGGGGATCCAAGTGGAATTAGCGGGTGGCCACCAATATCCACCTGGATCACTTGAGGACAAGGCTATTTTTATGGGGGAGGGCATGTTAGGGTCCAACCCTAACCCCCTTATTTATGTAATAGGGTCGAGTCATAGTTATAATTAAGTAAAGAGTCAATAAAGCCCATATTAATAATTGTAAGTGGTTGACCCGCATTTAAGAAGGGACCACAGTTAGTTGCAAATGGGCCATGGTATTAGATAGATGGTATTAATAAGAGCCATGGTACTGACCCATGGTATTGCATGTATGAATCCTATATAAAGGATAAAAACTCCCCTCGAGGAGTGTCGTGTCTTATTTTGTAATTAAGCCCAGCTCTATTGGAGGTTGCCCCCTCGAAGAGGCAAGTGAACATTGCTTTCATTTTTGAATAATAAAATGCATGCTGTTATTTCTTATTGTTATGTGTTCTGGGTATATTTCTTCGCATATTTGGTATTCTGGTATCTTCTCGTAGGTCAAGAGCATAACATGTCACATGTCTTATCCTGTGTTACATTAATTCCTATAAACAACGAAAAATATTGAAATTTGTGTTAATTGAATTATATGTAAATGAACAATGTCGAGAAGAACTGTTGAGAGATTGAGAGGGGGTGGTGTCGAAAATGATTAGGAAGTTCCTTATGAATGAAACCCAACTTCTTTGGGCGGATGCTAAAATACCTCTCCCGTGAAAGTTTCAGAATGGATCTCAAAGGTGGTTTCATGTAGTGAAGATGAAATATGTAGGTGGTTTTAGGCAAGGGCATAGTTTGGTTGTGGACACACCACCCTCAATTAAAATGTGATAGGATAGAGTGCCCCCGTGGTGAACTAGGCCCGTGGATGGACGAGCCATTTGGATTGTGTTGCATCCTTGCTGTCCAATGTGAACGCACTTTAAAGCAAACCCCTTTGTTAATTCTTGTCAAGCCAGAGGGGTCCTGCAATGACGGTGGACTATTAGATTGGATCGCCTTGCGTTCATGTCATTGGAAACAAATCTACAATTAACGTAGGCAAAGTTGCCCAAAGGGTCATGTCCTGTGGAATTTGTATAGGATTGTGGATCACCTAGTAAGTGCTAAGGCGCCACAAGGAGAGAAAAAGGTTTCGCTGCATCAGTTACTCAATTATGGGAGAGGAGATTATTGCCCAACTCATATTATAATATGCACCAAAATTTGTAGTTATCTTATGGAGTGACTTAATAAGTGGACAAAATCAATTTTAAGGTGAATATTTTTTTTAGTTGAGGAAAAAAAGTAATTAACAAGCTTCAATTTAATAAATATATTACTCATGGATGAGAGAGGAGATTATCACTTAATCCACATTCTAATATGCACCCAAATTTATAATTATCTTATGGAGTGACTTAAAAGGTGGACAAAATCAACCTTTAAGATACATGTTTTTTTAGTAGAGGTGAAGTTTTAAGTAACAAAATTCAACTTAGAAATATATTACTGGTTAATGGGAGAGGAGACTATAACTCAATTCATATTCTAATATGCACCTAAATTTATAATTATCTTATGGAGTGACTTAATAAGTGGACAAACTCAACCTTTAAGGTGAACTATTTTTTTTAATGAGAGCAATGTTTTAGTTAACATACTTCAACTTGGAAATATGTTTATGGGATAGGAGATTATCCCTCAATTCACATTCTAATATGTACCTAAATCTATAATTATCTTTTGGAGTGATTTAATAAGTGGACAAAGTCAACCTTTAAGGTGAAATGTTTTTTTAATAGAGGATATGTTTTGATTAATGAACTTACTCCACTTTTAAGACGAAAGCCTTTTTTTAATGGAGAAAATGTTTTGATTAACAAACTTATCAATTTTTAACAAATTTAATTTAATTATCAAGTAGTTATTAGGTGGATGGTATAAATTAATATCCATGAAATATGTTAGAATATTTTTAGTAATAATCACTAATAAAAAGATAAGATTTCTCTCAAATTTAGTCATATATATATATATATATTGGGCATGTGGTATTGACAACCCATAGTATTAGCGCATGGTATTGTAGCAAAGACTATTTACAAGTTACGAATTTCTCTCATAAAGTGGAGGTGAATCTCCATGGTTAATAATATTGTTACATATTTTTTGAAATGTATATATTAATTATTTTATGATTTGATATCTCTCAGCATTTACTGACCATTTAATTTATATGATTGTATTGATTACCTTATGGAGTGACTTAACAAGTGAATAAAATCAGATTTTAAAATGAATGTTTCTTTTTTTTTTAATAGAGACAATTTTAATTAGCAAAATTCAACTTAAAAATGTATTACTCATTTATAAAAAGGATATTATCACTCAATCCACATTCTAATACACATCTAGATTTAAAATTATCCTATGTAGTGACTTACTAAGTAGACAAAGTCAATCCTTAATGAACCAAAACCAAAAGGAAAAGCTCCAAAGTCAAAAGTAATCATAAAAAATGAGAAACTATAACCGTAAGACCTATTTGAAAGAGAATCTTACGTAAAATGTAGTTGAATTTGTCCACTGATTAACCAACTTTTATATTTAAATTCATTTAGGGCAAAAATAGTTAAAGTGGACCACCTGAACCTACATATAATTTTATTTTAGAAAATTTAAAAATTTTAAATTATTTAAAAATTTCAAGTCAATTTTTATATTTAAAATAAAAAATATATTTTTAAAAAATTAATAATATATATATATATATATATATATATATATATATAATATTTTTAAAAAATAAAATTATCTATTTATTTAAAATAATTTTTAATATTTGATTTTTTTTAAATAATTTAAATAAAAACTATCAACCTTCCCAGATAATTTAGGCGGGGATACTAGACTCCAAGAAATACATATCCTTACTATTATAGGCCATAACACCCAATTAATTGAATGTCGGTGGGACTACTCAAATGTGGGCATTTCCTTATGAGAAGATTGTATATATATATATATATATCTAAAGGGTTTGTGGTTCTTGGAGTTCACTGGTTTATTGTCGTGGAAGAAAACTTCCTTTCTTCTTGAGGTTCACTGGTTTGTTGCGGCGGAAGGAGAATTTTCTTTCTCAGAGTTCACTAGTTTGTTGCTGCCTCAGGAAAATTTTCTTGAGGTTCAGTCGTTTGTTGCTGCCGAATTAGGAGAGCAGAAGCACTTGTTGCCGTTAACCCGAGGCTAGCTCTTTTCAAGGGGTAGAAGATGACTATGTGGAACTACGTTGTAAGTGTCCATAAGCCCACTGCTGTGACTCATTGTTGCGTGGGCAACTTTACTGGTCCTCGCGACATTAATCTCATCATTGCAAAAAGCACCTGGATTGAGATCCATTCTCTCTCCTCTCAGGGTTTACAAAAAGTTCTACAAGTACCAATCTATGGCCGAATCGCAGTGCTTGAACTGTTCCGACCTGCTGGGGAGCAGCAGGATTCTCTTGTTATTTCCACAGAAGAATACAAGTTGAGTGTTGTTCAGTGGAATAATAACGGGGGCCGTGAGCTTATTACCAGGGCTGTCGCAGATGTCTGGGATTTTGTCGCAAATGTCTGGGATTTTGTCGCGATCCCTGTCAAGAATGGATATGAGATTGGTATGGTTGATCCGGATTGTCGAGTCATTGGACTCCACCTCTATCATGGCGTATTTACAATTTTAGCATATGATGGTGTTGCAGGAGTTACACACGCTTTCGATATCATGCTGGATAGAACTGTTGTAGTTGTGGATATCAAGTTCTTGTATGGTTGTTCAAAGCCCACAATTGCTGTGCTATACCAACAACTTCAACAGTATGGAGATGAACTGCAAGTAAGAACATACGAGGTAGATGTAAAAGGCAGGGATTTTAAGGAGATGCCCTGGTCTGTGCCCAATTTAGACCATGGTGCCCGTATGTTAATACCTGTTCCCATGCCTTTTGGAGGTGTTATTATTATTGGTGAGAAGACCATTGCTTATTTCAGTCCCTCTCCCTCTGTAGTATTCAAAGCTGTTCCCACACCCAACTCAATGACTATCATTCAGGCTTATGCCAAAGTCCATGATTCTCAATATCTGCTCGGTGACCACATGGGTCACCTTCACTTGCTTTCTCTCATTCATGAAAAGGGAACGGTTACTGGTCTCAATATAGATCTGCTAGGTGACACATCTGTTGCTTCAACAATCTGTTATTTAGAGAATGGATTTGTGTACATTGGGTCTGATGAAGGAGATTCACAACTTGTCAAACTGCATCTTCCCCCGGATTCTATATATGGATCAATGGGATTTTCAGTTGTGGAAACATATGTTAACCTTGGTCCAATCGTGGAATTTTGTGTTGTTGATCATGGTGGACAAGAACACGTCGTGACTTGTTCTGGAGGATTCAACCATGGCTGCCTTCGCATTCTCAGGAGTGGCATACGAATCAACGAGCATGCAGCTACAGAGTTTGCAGATGTAAAGGGAATGTGGCCATTAAGAGCTTCTTCGACTCGTGACGATTTCGACACTTATTTGGTGCTGAGCTTTCTTGGTGAGACTCGTGTTCTTGCCATTAACTCAAATGATGAGCTAGAAGAAACACATGAAATACAAGGATTTGTCCTTCATGCTCCTTCCTTATTCTGTCAAGATGCTATTCATGACCAGCTTGTTCAGGTAACAGCAAGTTCTGTGAGATTAATGAGTGCGTCTTCTGGACAGCTATTGTCTGAATGGAGAGCCCCCACCGCCACAGGATTGTCTATAACAGTAGCCACAGGTAGTGCTACCCAGGTTTTGTTGGCCACTCGAGGGTGTAATATTGTCTACTTGGAAATTGGAGAGGGATCCCTAACACTAAAGGGACATAAAAAGATTGAGTATGATGTATCTTGCATGGACATAACTCCTATTGGTCAGGATAGTAAACGGAGTGAATTGGCAGCTGTTGGACTATGGAAAGACCAAAGTATCAGAATTTATTCTCTTCCTGATCTGAAACTCATTCAAAGTCTCCAATTTGCCGAGAATGTTGTTACCCGGTCTGTTTTATTTTGTAAATTTGAAGGGATTTCATACTTGCTGTGTGGGCTTGGGGATGGGCACTTATATAACCTAACATTGAATGTGAGCAGTGGGGTGCTTTCTGACGGGGAAAAGAAAAAGATTTCCTTGGGTACCAAAGGAATAAATCTGAGGACTTTTCGTCATGAGAATGCAACCCATGTGTTAGCGTTAGGTGACAGGGCCACAGTTATTTGCAGTAGTAACCTGAGGTTGGCGTATAGTAATGTGAGTGTGGGAGAAGTTAATCATATGTGTTCTTTCCATTCAAAATCTTTCACTAACAGCATTGTGGTTGTAAAGGAAGACATGCTTTCTTTTGGTTCAATCGATAATATTCAGAATATTTACATCTCATCAGTTCATCTCGAGGAACACCCATATCGTATTTGCTATCAAGACAAGTCTGGAACATTTGCCATCTGCAGCATGAAGTATGGTTATGATGAAATGCAAAAACACTTCATTCATCTCTTAGATGAAAAGACATTTGAAAATATTTCATCATATCCACTGGATATGTATGAAGACGGTTGTTCAATCCTCAGTTGCTCATTTACAGATGATCATAACACTGTCTATTGTTGTGTTGGGACAGCTTATCGGTATCCTGATCAGGAAACTATATTTATTAAGAAGGGCCGAATTTTGGTCTTTTCGGTTGGAAACAGACAACTGCGTCTGGTTACAGAGAAGGAGACAAAGGGAGCTGTATACAATCTCAATGCTTTTAATGGAAAATTAGTTGCAGGAATCAACGAAAAGATTGACTTGTACAAATGGATGATCCGTGATGATGTTTCCAGGGAGCTGGAGTTTGAATGTGGACATCCCGGGCATGTGCTTGCACTCTGTGTAAAAACTCGTGGGGATTTTATCTTAGTTGGTGATTGTGTACAATCTATGTATTTGTTGGTATACAAGAATATTGATGAGAGGGGAGGCATATTAGAAGAGAAGGCTCACGATTATAGTGCAAACTACATGACTGTTGTAGAATTTCTGGATGATGATACGTACGTTGGTACAGATCAGAAAGATTTCGACATTTTTGTGGTGAAGAAAAAGAATGATGCTGCAATTGATTCGGAAGAGGAAAGAAAATTGAAACTTGAAGGTGAATACCATCTTGGAGCTCTTGTTAACCAGTTCAGGCGTGCATCTTTAGCTCAGCCCTTGCCCTTGTATGGGAATACCATTCCTACAGTAATATTTGGAACAACTAATGGTATGATTGGTCTTATTGCATCACTTCCAGAGTGTTAGTTTGACAACGAACTTCGGTTATCAAATGTAGTTAAACAGTTTTGCTTTGTAACGAATAAAGTTTTTTAGTTATGTAACGGTAGTGACATGAATATATCGAATGTCATGGAGGAAATTAATCAATCGAATACACAGATATACATTTCAGTTTCGTTTCTATTTCTTGGTCTTCTCTTTCTCATTCTTGCTGTTCGTTCTTTCTTTCTCTGCTCTAAAAACAAGAAGTGGTATCAGAGCTGAGTCGAATCCTGAGACCTGAAGAATCGTGCTGAGCGGCAGGTGCTGAGCGGCAGACTTCCTGAAGGCAGTGGACGCGTTGTGAGGGACGGTGTTGTTGAGAGCTTGCAGACTTCCTGAAGGCAGTGGACGCGTTGTGAGGGACGACGTTGTTGAGAGCTTGCAGACTTCCTGAGGGCAGTGGACGCGTTGTGAGGTCCTGTGGACAGCGTTGTTGAGAGCGTGACCTGTGGACGGGCTTGAATATTGTTTCCCTGAACGGCCCTTTTGGACGGCCCTGTGGACAGCGGCGTTGCAGCAAATCCGGGTATCGTTTTTACACAGAAATTTTGTTTCCCTGAATCTGTCGGTGTTGTGAGGCTGCAAAATTTTTGTTTCCCTGAATCTGTCGGTGTTGTGAGGCTGCAAAATTTTTTTTTCCCTGAATCTGTCGGTGTTGTGAGGCTGCACTCCGAGTATCATTTTTACACAGAAATTTTTTTTTAAAGAAAAAAGGGTTTTGCAGTTTTTTAAAAAAAATTAGCAGATTGCAGATTTTTAAAGATAGCAGGTTGCAGAATTATTTTTTTTTAAAAAGACAGCAGCCGAATTTTTGAAGGAAGGGTTTACAGAATTATTTGTTTTTTAAAAAAAAAAAGACAGCAGGAGATTGAAAAGATTGGTTCAGAATTTTTTTTTTTTAATTTTACAGCAGAGAAGAGTGTTGTTTTTACAAATACTGTAGAAGGAAAAGTTTGCAAGAGAACAAAAGATTTGAAACTTATCTTTCTGTTTGATTTGGGGAAGTTATTAGTTTAAAAAAAAAAAAAAAAAAAAAAAGACTGAAACCCTAGGAAGGAGGAAAATGGCCAAGATGTCGAATGCTAGATTCAAGGTGGAGAAATTCACCGGAAAGAGCAATTTTGCTCTTTGGAAACTGAAGGTCAAGGATCTGCTTGTGCAACAAGGGTTGCACAAGGCATTGGATGGAGTTACTAAGAAACCCACAACCATGATTACTACAGAGTGGGAGGACTTGGATGCCCGTGCTCTCAGTACCATCCGGCTATGTCTAGCGGATGAAGTTCTCTTCAACATCGTTGAAGAAACCACGGCGTCAGGTTTGTGGGGAAAACTTGAAACCCTTTATATGACAAAATCATTAACTAACAGAATTTATCTGAAACGACAATTATACAGTCTTCGAATGAAAGAAGGTTCAAGCGTTGCAGAACATTTGACTGTCTTTAATACACTAATTTGTCAATTAACAGATATGGAAGTAAAAATACAGGAAGAAGATAAGGCCATAACCTTGCTGTGTTCTCTGCCTGAATCATGGGATCACTTCGTAACCTCGATCAGCTTTAGCTCTGCTGATTCTTTGAAGTTTGAATCAGTCGTGGGAGCTCTTCTGTCTGAAGAGGTACGAAGGAAATCCAACACTGATACAACTGCATCAGAAGCCATGGTTGCTAGAGGACGCTCAAAGGAAAGAGGAGACAAACCAAGGGGAACTTCCAGGTCGAAATCGAAGGGCAAAAAGTGTAAGGCAAAATGTTGGAGCTGCGGTAAAGTTGGACACTTGAGGAAGGACTGTTGGAAACGGAAGGAATCCGAAAACCTGAAGAACGAAGCGAATCAGGCTGATTCAGGTATTGTAGACGAAGTTTTATCTGCTGAAGATTTGTGTACGATAGATGAAACTTCACCTGAATGTAATGTCTCTCATAGTTTTGATAGCTGGCTGTTAGACTCTGGTGCTTCGCATCATATGTGCCCACATAGAAACTGGTTTACTTCGTATGAAAATGTAAACGGTAGTTCTGTGTTTATGGGTAACAATATGTCATGTCAGACTGTTGGGATGGGAGATATCAGGATTAAGATGTATGATAACACAGTTAGGACATTAACTAGTGTTAGACATGTGCCTGATTTGAAGAAAAATTTAATCTCTTTGGGAGTGTTGGATTCAGATGGTTATAAGTTTACAGGTCAGGATGGTGTCTTGAAGGTCTTCAAAGGTGCCCTTGTGGTTATGAAGGCAGAGAAGGTCGGGAATCTTTACAGGTTAAAAGGAAGTACTCAGGTCGGTGAAGCAGCGGTTGCGTCGGAAAAGGAAGAAGTAGGTACTCGTCTGTGGCATCAGCGTTTGGGTCATATGAGCGAGAAAGGTCTTCACATACTGATGAAACGTAAATCTCTTCCCGGTCTGAAATCCTTGAATTTAGATTTCTGTAAACATTGTGTGTATGGGAAGCAGTGTAAACAGAGATTTAAAGTTGGTAATCATAATAGTAAAGATGTTTTAGACTACATTCATTCTGATGTGTGGGGGCCTTCCCCTGTTATGTCATATGGAGGTGCTTTGTATTTTGTAACGTTCATTGATGATTATTCTCGTAAAGTTTGGGTCTATCTGCTAAAAAGGAAAGCTGATGTATTCAATGTGTTTAAACAATTTAAAGTAATGGTAGAGAAAAGAACAGGTAAATCTATTAAATATCTAAGAACTGACAATGGCGGTGAGTTCACTTCTGTTGAATTTGAACAATACTGTAAGGATGAGGGCATTGTTAGACACAAAACTGCTGTTTATACTCCTCAGCAAAATGGTGTTGCTGAGCGTATGAATCAGACTCTTATGGAAAGAGCCAGAAGCATGATCAGCAATGCTAACTTGCAAAAGGAGTTGTGGGCAGAAGCAGTATCTACTGCTTGTTATTTGGTTAACAGATCACCTTCAGTAGCAATTGATTGTAAAATTCCTGAAGAAGTCTGGACAGGTCAGTCTTGTGACTATTCTTATTTGAGGATATTTGGCTGTGATGCTTATTCTCTTATTCCTAAAAATCAGCGTTCAAAGTTAGATCCAAAGTCGAAATGTTATGTCTTTGTTGGGTATGACTATGCAGTGAAAGGATATAGGTTGTGGGATCCTACATTGCGGAAGATAGTTATCAGTAGAGATGTAACATTTGATGAATCCTCTTTGTTAAAATCAAATGTTGAAAGAATTGAACAGGAACAGGTATCGCCGAGTCAACGAGTTCAGTTGGAGGCTAGATCTTTCGGTGACAGTCGAAAGGAAGGAGAGACTTCTGGAGACAAAGGTGTTGAAGACACAAAGGAAGCCGTTGAAGCTTCTGAACTAGAGCAAGTTTTTGAACCAGTTCAGCAACCAGTCGCTCTGAGAAGGTCTACAAGGGCGAAGAAAACTCCCAAAAGGTATGAAGATTCTACTGCTTCATCTTTTTCTTTGGTTACTGAAGATGGGGAACCGTCTTGTTATCAGGAAGCGATAGATGATACAGATAGCGAGAAATGAAAAAAGGCTATGGAAGAAGAAATGGACTCCCTAGCCAAGAACAATACCTGGGATCTTGTAGAGCTTCCTGAAGGGAGAAGTGTTGTTGGGTGTAAATGGGTCTTCAAGCTGAAACGAAAAGTTGATGGTAGTATCGAGAGGTATAAGGCGAGACTGGTAGCAAAAGGGTATTCTCAGGTTGAAGGTATATACTTTCATGAGATTTTTTCTCCAGTTGTAAAACTTGTTTCTATACGTACTGTGTTGGCACTAACTGCGTTGCTTAATCTTGAGTTAGAACAGTTAGATGTTAAAACAACTTTTCTACATGGTGATTTGAACGAAGAGATATATATGGAACAACCAGAAGGTTTTGTACGAGGTCGCAGCAGAAGATTAGTTTGCAAGCTCAGGAAATCATTGTATGGTCTGAGGCAGTCTCCCAGACAATGGTACAAGAAGTTTGATTCCTTTATGGTGATCCAGAACTTTATAAGAAGTGAGTATGATCATTGTGTGTACTTCAAAAGTTTCAATGGCATATTCATTATCTTAGCTTTGTATGTTGACGATATGCTTATTGCAAGCAAAAGCATGGAAGAGATCAACAGGTTAAAGGCTCAACTCTCTAGGGCGTTTGATATGAAGGATCTTGGAGCAGCAAAACATATCTTGGGCATGGAGATACACAGAGACAGGAAAAATGGTAAGCTTTGGTTATCACAGCAGAAGTATGTGGAGAAGGTACTGGAAAAGTTCTCTATGAATAATGTGAAACCTGTTAATGTTCCTTTAGCTTCCCATTTTAAGCTTTCTTCGGTTTTGAGTCCTAGAGATGATGAAGAAAAGCAGTATATGTCTCATGTACCATATGCAAATGCAGTAGGCAACTTAATGTATGCGATGGTATCTACAAGACCTGACATTTCACATGCAGTTGGAGTTGTCAGCAGATTCATGGAAAATCCAGGTAAAGAACATTGGCAAGCAGTGAAATGGGTGCTTCGATATCTAAGAGGCACAAGAGATCATTGCATCGTCTTTGGTGGTAGTGAAGGATCAGTCTGCGGATATGTAGATGCTGATTATGCAGGTGATTTGGACAAAAGAAGATCTACTACAGGTTACGTCTTTACTCTTGCAGGTGGAGCAATTAGTTGGATGTCAAAGCTTCAAGACACGGTTGCATTGTCCACTACCGAAGCTGAATATATAGCTGCTTCAGATGCCAGTAAAGAAGCAATCTGGTTAAAGGGTTTGCTCGATGAAATCGGAAGGACGCAGGAGAAAGTGAGTGTACTTTGTGACAGTCAAAGTGCTATTCACTTGGCCACAAATCCTGCCTATCACAGCAGAACCAAGCACATTGATGTGAGATATCATTTTCTGAGACATGTGATCGATGGTGGAAAAGTAGCTCTTAAAAAGGTCCACACACGAGAAAATTGTGCAGACATATTCACAAAGCCAGTTACAGTAGAGAAGTTGCGGTGGTGTTTAGCTTCTCTTGGCTTGCAGGAAAGATGATGAATGGGAAAGTTGTTGTCAAGGTGGAGTTTGTTAGTTTGACAACGAACTTCGGTTATCAAATGTAGTTAAACAGTTTTGCTTTGTAACGAATAAAGTTTTTTAGTTATGTAACAGTAGTGACATGAATATATCGAATGTCATGGAGGAAATTAATCAATCGAATACACAGATATACATTTCAGTTTCGTTTCTATTTCTTGGTCTTCTCTTTCTCATTCTTGCTGTTCGTTCTTTCTTTCTCTGCTCTAAAAACAAGACAGAGGAGCAATATCAAATTCTTCAAAAGCTGCAAATGCATCTTGTGAACGTAATAAGAGGAGTAGGAGGCTTAAACCATGAGCAGTGGAGGTCATTCAACACTGGTGACACAAGAAATGTGAAACAGTTGCTGGATGGCGATTTGATTGAGTCTTTTCTGGATCTCAACAGCCAAAGGATGAGCGAAATTGCAACTGCCATGACCATTCCTATTGATGAGTTATGCAAAATGGTGGAATACCTTGCCAGCTTACATTGATATCTTTTATTTTATTTTTTTATCCAATGTACTTTTGAAATAGGAAAAATTATTTTGCTTGCGGTTTGTTTGGTGCCGTAATTGGTTAGGAGAACTGGTTTTGAGTTACATATATTGAATATGCTTTTTGGGTTACATTTCAATTATTTTTTATCTAACATCTAACCCTGATGATGTAATTATTTGTTTTGAGTTATCATTTGTTAATATAAGAATATGTTTTTCGGGTTACAGTTTAATTATCTTTATTTGTATTTTTAGATCATTTATGGACATGTTAAGTAATAGTTTATGGAAAATTTTCACAAAAATAATTGAAATATAGAATTATGTTAGGAGAACTTGATTTGAGTTATCATTTATTGAATATGTTTTTTGGGTTACATTTCAATTATTTTTATTTGTTGCAGTTATTTGTTTTTGAATATGTTTTTTTGCGTTACATTTCAATTATTTTTATTTGTGTTGCTATTATTTGTTGTGTCATCATTTGTAAAAATAGGTTTACATTTCAATTATTTTTATTTGTATTTTGAAATCATCTATATTTATGGATGGGTTAAGTAATGGTTTATGGAAATTTTTCACAAAAATAATTGAAATATAGAATTATGTTAGGAGAACTGGATTTGAGTTACCATTTATTGAATATGTTTTTTGGGTTATATTTCGATTATTTTGATTTGTTGTTTGTTTGTTGTAGTTGTTTGTTTTGAGTTACCATTTGTCAATATAAGAATATGTTTTCTGGAGTTACATTTCAATTATTTTTATATGTAATTTTAGATCATCTATATTTATGGGCTGGTTAAGTAATGGTTTATGGAAAGCTTTCACAAAAATAATTGAAATATAGAATTATGTTAGGAGAAATCTTTTCGAGTTACCATTTATTGAATATGTTTTTTTGGTTACATTTCAATTATTTTTATCTTCGGTTGTTTGTTTCTTGTAGTTATTTTGTTTTGAGTTGCCATTTGTCGATATAGGAATATGTTTTTGAAGGGTTACATTTCAATTATTTTTATATGTATTTTTAGATCATCTATATTTATGGACAGGTTAAGTAATTGTTTATGGACAACTTTCACAAAAATATTTAGGAGAAATGATTTTGAGTTACCATATATTGAATATGTTTTTTGGGTTACCTTTCAATTATTTTATTTGTTGTTGTTTGTTTATCGTAGTTATTTGTTTTGAGTTACCAATTGTGAATATAGGAATCTATGTAAATTAAGACGAATTCAATCAGCTGCTACCAGGCTCAGCTTCTTCACCTGTAAGAACGTCCACATAAGTGGTTAGTTCTTTCGCATCATTCTCTTCTTCTTCCAAAACCCGCACAACAACAACAACCTCAACATTAGCAACAATGATGGCCGTTGAATCCCCAACTTCGAAGAATTTCTTTAAGACCCCCACCGTTGTTGTTTCCACCTTAATGTCGATGTTGTCAACCTTCTATTGAACACTCAATACATCTATGCACATGCATTTTGCATTAATTCCAAGTCATTGCCCAAACCAGATAATTGGGCGTAAATTACAACCATATTTTCATTCAACAATATCCTTTACTACTTGTTTATAGGAGCTATCCACCAAATTATTAACACTTCCATGCCCTGTGCCATGACCAAACCTCGAGTTGCCAAGCCCTGAACCTCCCCCACTGCCATTTCGTGCATAGGACATCTTTGCAGCTATACGCCTTTGAACAATGAAAATATTTTGATTAATTGACTGAAGCCAACTGAAATATATAACAACCTGATCAATCCCAACATTCCTCTCGATCTTGTCCTTGATAAATGCGTGACAATGCAGAGTCTTGCCAATGCCTTTTACTTCCATATTTTCCACCACCAGAACCCAGGAGCGTAATACGATGGTTCCTTCATCACTAAGAGAAGTAGTTATATTAAAAATTCCGATGAGTAACCGATGCTTCAACACCCACCTGTCAGCGTACATTATTTGCCTTCCGACGGCACCGCACTCGTGCATTAACTCACCACCTACTGACCTTGCAACCAAGACACTGCGAAGGTACCTCAGAGAGTTGGCCTTCTTAACTACCATCTTGCATAGGCACCTCGAGGAGATGGCCTTCTTAACTACTGTCTTAACACTCTGACGACCCCTACCACCACAATACAATGTTGCTTTGATGCATCCATTCAAAGGATGTGACATGAAGAATTATGTTGGTTTATGCAAATTCAACCTTGTTCTAATAACACCCCCACGTTGGCCTAACCATTTTCTAGATGGTTATTGGCACGCAACACGTGGAATAGATGAACTTTTTCAATTTTTATTATAACAAATATGTAATCCTTACCATGATTGAGGAGGTTTCATCTTCTAGGAGAGTGACATTCTTGAGAAGATTAATACATTTTTGGATGATCATCATGGAATCGCCAACTATATACAAAGTTTTGATACCAATATCCAAAATTATTTTGAATCATTTCCAGAGTGAAAGGGATTCTGCCTGATTATTGGTCGTAATGCCTGATTATGAAGGGTAATATTTCCCCTGTCTCCTTATCTTCCAAAAGAGCCATTATCCAAGATTTTGTCATAATTTCATAAACGAGAGTAAAATTCTTGTTCAACGAAATTATGCCTAGTCCTCCTAAGGCTCCTCTTAAGGAATGATATCTCTCCAGAATTTCCTAGCTTCTTTCATAATTTCCACTTCTTCTAACTTTGTTTCTTGAAGAAATACTATTGATGGGCATTCTTGTTTTATTATGTCTCTGACTGCTAGAATTTTAGCAGGGTTTCCTAGCCCCCTTATGTTCCAAGATATTAGTTTCATAATTTGTGGGTGGAGGGGGAACGACCATTGTCCTTTCCTTCTTTATTCAATTTTTTTCCTTTCAAAATTTCTGAAATGACTATTTGATTACCCAACTTTTTGTTTAGTTCTGCTTCCCTTTCTCTCTATGTCCTTTTATTTGGTCTTCCAGCTTTCTTGTTGGAATCAGTTTCCTCGCTGCTGCACTCTTCAACCCAGGATAGAGTTTGGGATAAATTCCAAGTGAAAAAACAATCCATACCTTTTTGCAGGCTACTTGGAGGTGCTTCAGTGACAGGTGCAAACGTTGGTGGGGTAGCTTCAACCCCATCCCCCTTCAGACTATTTTCTGCTACTAGTTCTCCTTCTTCTCTTTCTTCTGTCTCCTCCATGATTGTCTGAGGTGGTGCCTCCATCTCCATATCTCCATCACTCAGCACTTTGAACGGGTTCGAAGAGGACGAAACCATATTGGTGACCGACATGCTACGAGGTTTTAACATCGAGCCTTTACCTTTCGGGGCTTTCTTAGGTTTTTGCCACTGCTCCTCTTGTGTAATTGGAACATCCAGACTTTTATCATTCCCAATTTTGGTGAAGTCTCTAGCAAAGTGGCCATAGTCATGACAATGTCTGCATTTGAATGGAATTTCTTCATAGTATAAGACTTTTTTGTGCTTCCATTCTCCCAAGTTTAGATTGATTTCAGATGGAAGTCCCTTTCCAAGTCAACTTCCACAAATTTTAGCACAAGAAAATTAGGATCCTTTTGGCTCATACTTATCCAAGTATTTCCCTACTCCATTACCAATAACCCGAAGGCAATCGTTGCTCCAATAGAATATAGGGAGATGAAGGAGCTTGACCCAAACTCGAATGGGAGTAGGGATGTCCTCATTAGGATTAAAATCCAGGGTCCAAATATTTAAATACATCCCTCTGGAGCCAAATAAATATGGTCCATTACGGAAAATGACCTCCTTATCTTCTTTGTTTTCAAATAAAAAGATGAAGAAGCCAATACCAACAACAAAAAGTGCAATTTCACCTTTCATCGTGGGAGTCAAAGTTTTCTTAATCCAGGCATCCATAGATCTAGGTGAGGGTCACATTCCTATAAATTTCCTAATTAATGCTATCTTCGAATACGCCAGGGAGATGCGACGGGCTCCGTCCAGCAGGGAGATGTCCTTAAACTCTATGTTTCTCTTGATGAACTTGGAAGTTGCAGCCACAACTGGATGTAGACACTTCGGAAGGGAGGCCACAAATAAGTGGAAATAATATTCGACATCCAGAGGGGGAGGCGGAGACCCCCTCCATAGTAGCCATTTGGAGAGTTTACATGGATTCGAACCAGGTTCCCTCCAGAAACACTAGAGTTCGTACTCTCCTAGATCCCTCCAATTTAACCATATTTTTTTCTAGATCATCTATATTTATAGACTGGTTAGGTAATGGTTTATGAAAAGCTTTCACAAAAATGATTGAAAGATAGAATTATGTTAGGTGAACCGATTTTGAGTTACCGTATATTGAATATGTTTTTTGGGCTACATTTCAGCTATTTTATGTTGTTTGTTTGTTGTAGTTATTTGTGTTTTTTTTTGTAAGCTTGGTAGGACTACATCTTCATCATGTCCAACTTCTCACCCCAATCAGATGGGGGGATAGCACAATTTGAACCCAAGACTTTGGGTTCAACAAGAGTTCATTTTCACAACCATTACCAATTGAGCTACCCCAAGTGGACTTGTTTTGAGTTACCATTTGTCAACATAGGAATATGTTTTTCTCGGGTTTCATTTCAATTATTTTTATATGTATTTTCAGATCATCTATGTTTGTGTATTGGTTAAGTAATGGTTTATGGCAATTTGTCCCAAAAATAATTGAAATATGAATTATGTTAGGAGAACTAGTTTTGAATTACCATATATTGAATATGTTTTTTGGGATACATTTCAATTATTTTCATCCATTTTTTTGTTTGTTGTAGTTATCTATTTTGAGTTTCCATTTATCAATATAGAAATATGTTTTTTCTAAAGTTACATTTTAATTATTTTTATCTGCATTTTCAGATTATCTATATTTATGAACCGGTAAAATAATTATTTATAGAAAGCTTTCACAAAAATAATTAGAATATAGAATTATTATGATTTTATTATTAATTTTTTCATGTTAAGTGAAATATTTATTTTAATGATAAATTTTATTTATTACTTATTTATTTATTTTTCCCATGGAAAAATCATAATTTTCATTAAATTAGAAAACTACATGATAAAGATGCTTGATAACATATGAAGTATCAGTGGTCTGGCCACTATCTGATTGTCTAAAAAAATGTGTCAATCCCATCGAAGGGAGACAACTATAAATATTTACATATGACAAGTTCAGTAATATATAGACATAAGTTCTTTTATTGGGTGTTGCCTTTGTACTCTGCCTCCATATTCAGAAAAGTGTTGGACGATTTCTATGGGACGTCGGGTAGCAAACTAAATGAAGGAAAATGCCATTTTTATGGCTGGAATATCTGCAACAACGAGCTCTCCTCAATTTCCAGATATATGGGTTTCGCTGGCTTTGCTTCTTGGAACTCCTTCATCTACTTGCGCCTTCCTATCATCCAAAGGAGGCACTCTAGTAAAGATTGGCTCCCAATGGTCGAGAAATTTAAGAAAAAAATTCAGTCTTGGGGCTTCTCATGGTTTAACCTTGCAGGGAAAACAATGCTTATTAAGTCTGTCTTATCTAGCCTGCCCATCTTCCAATTCTCAGCCATGTTGGCTCCCTCCAACATCCTCAAGAAGATGGAGGAATGGATTCAAAGGTTCTTTTGGAAAGGAGGCAAAAAAATTACAGGAAGATCCCCCTTGTTAGTTGGGACAAAGTTTCCAAACCTTTGCTAGAAGGAGGTCTGAATTTCAATGATCCGAGGACTCAAAATATTGCTATGGGGGCTAAGATTTTGTGGAGACAAATAGCTCTGAAACTAGACTAGTCCCAAAAGGTGTTATGGAAGAAATATTTCAGGGGTCAGAGGCTACGAAGCTTGGATAACCTCACCCACACCAGCAAAGGCTCTCAAATCCACAGGCTTTGCATGCATGTCTTACGTCTGATACAAAAGCATTCCTATTGGATCATGGGTAATGGCAAGCTCATTAATATTTGGACTGATAAAATCATGAGTGAAGAACCATTGAGTGAACTCTAAGATCTCTCTGAGCTTCGAAGCTGGATGTTAAATAGTGGCATCAAAACTTTGTGGGATATTTCTAGCTGGAAGAATAATTCGTGGGTAGGTTAGAAGAAGCCTCAAATGTCGGATGCTCTAGATCAGGCGTGGTCATTCCTACTGACTAAGCTGAAGGGAATGAACCCGATGAGCATCAGGAAACAAGATAAGAGAGGTTGGGGCTCTCTATCTAGTTCTTACACTGTTGCACAAGGCTATGCACAACTCAAAAAAATTCCCCACGTCCCTTGCTGCCCAACGACTTGGCGAGGACTCTGGAGGCAGAAATGTGTGCCAAAAATTGATTTTTTTCAGTTGGATGTTGTGCCACAACAACATTTTAACTGAGGATAGACTGAAAAAGAAAGGCTTCCTAGGCCCTTCCATATGTAATCTTTGTCTGGAAAATGAGGAAAATGCCACTCATTTATCGATTGAATGCAGGTTCACCAAGAGCATTTGGGCTGATGTGTTTTCCTCATGGGGATCCTCTATTCATCTGCTAAACTTGGTTGCTGGATACTTTGATGATTAGGCTGATCTCTATCTCGGAAAACTCCCCAATAACAACTGGTTCAAGGCAGCTTGGATGGTTTATCCAAAATTCATTTTCTGGCAGATATGGATTGAGCGCAACCATAGAATTTTTCAAGAAAAAGCATAGAAGGGAAACCTTGTTTTGTTAAAAGCCAACAACCTGCTAAAGGAATTTCTTGGTGAGAAATTTGAGAAGCTGGGAAAAAATAATTTAAATCCTCAAGAACTGGCATGGGGGGGAAAGCTTGGCCTTCAGTTTTATGAGGATGAGAGACAGTTCCAAACTACGAAAAATTGGCAGATTAGGCTTGCTGAGTGCGATTTCTGCATTTGGCTCAATAATTGTGACAACTCTTCCTTGTTTTTTGATGGGGCTGCCAAAGGCAATCCAGGAATTGCTAGGGCTGGGGGTGTCATCAGGAATGCGAATCGCTACATAGAGAACAGGTATGCCTGGGGCCTGGGCCACAGTACAAAAATGCAAGCTGAGGCCATGGATTTATTGCAAGGCCTTAAGAATTTACAGGTTCTTGGTATTGAGAAAGCCAATATTCTTGGTGAGTCCCAATCCTTGATTCAAATTCTTGTGGATAACACATCCCCGAGGGACTTTCGGCTAGCAAGAGTCGTTGCCAGAATAAGGAAGCTACTTGGTTCCTTTCTTCAAGTGAATCTTTTCCACATTCTTCTATAGAATAATAAGGAAGCGGATGCGGAAGCCAACAAAGTAGTCCTCCTTCCTGCAGGCACCTGGATTAGAGACAAGGTCGAAGATTGGGATCCAATCCCTTAATTATAGATGTATATATATATATATATATATATATATATAGACATAAGAATATGCTTGTTGTACTACGAAACAACCCCCCGATTTATAACAAACAATAGCTAGGCTTAGAATTTTAAATGGGGACCCTTTTAAATTTTTAGGCTTAGGATAATAAAACCCTAACTTTAAGAAAATTCCTAGTGAAACCTGCAAAACTAAATAAGGATGAAATCCATATCATAGATCGCAAATCACACTTTTCCACATGACCATGTTAAAAAACCTTTATAAAAGTGCGGTATGTGATTAGGTCTCCCGTTGCGATAACATCACCTTGTCATTTCGTAATCGCATTTCACACTTCACATAGTTCGTGAGAAACTTGACCAAGCCGTTAGAAAAACCACAAGCGATTTGCAAAATGCGATATTGTGATCTTCACAACCGCATTTCGCTTAATACATCCAATAACGCTATACTATATCCCTTTTAAGAGTGTGATGTGCGATTGAATATTGTCAGAAAATGATGAGGGCGAAACAGGGGAGAGGAGAGCTGCGGGATGAGCGCTAGGGTTCGCGCTAGCAGACAAGAGTGACAGGGTCACGGTCTGGTTTAGACCGTAGGCTGAGCGCGCAGACCTGCCAGGGCAGAGTCTCTCAGTTTGCTGGCACGGGTTGGGTTAGGTTTCAAGAAAAAACCAGTGAGGGAGAACCTAACCTTGTGATATCGCCCTGAACGAAATGGGAGAGCCAAGGGGGGGGGGGAGAGATCCCCTCCTTAAAAAACGTGGTCATGGGAGAAACAAGTACGGGAGGAGAGCAGCATATGGAACGGGAAAATCAAATCCCAGTAATGGGCAACTTATGGCAGAAACGAATGAGAGGAAAATGCTTACCGAGGGCTCAGAAACAGCCTAGGTATGTTGTTCCCCATAATAAATTGGAGGAATACAACTGCTATATGAAGGATCATGCTCTACAGATGGATTGATCAGCGCTGGAGACCTAAGGGGCAGATAGATCTTAAACTTGGTGCTCAAGGTTTCTTCACAGCAATATTTTCGAATTTGGAAGACAAGAACAGAATCTTCGAAGAGGGTCCCTATTTCTTGAACAATGCGGGGCTATTCATGAAGTTTTGGGAGGAGAGATATAATCCTGAAAAGGAGAAAATGCTTGATGCACCAGTCTGGGTCAGGTTATTTGGGCTTCCTGATGAGTTCTGGGAGCCGGGGATCTTGGAAGGAATAGGCAACTCGATTGGCAGCTTTGTCAAAATTGCAGAGGCTACGAAAAGAGGTAAGTATAATGCCTATGCGAGAATCTGCGTTTACATAAACCTGGCTGATCCCCTCCCAGAAAATGTTGAGGTTGAGTACCATGACGAAGTCTGGAAACAGCCAATTGATTACGAACATATCCCTTTCCGATGCCGAATATGTCACGAGTATGGCCATTTATATCGGCAATGTCCCCTTAATAAAGAGGAAGAGAGCAGGAAAAGTCAGGCGAATCAACAGAGAACCACCGAGAGAGCGGAGGATCCAGAGAGAGGATTTCAACAGGTAGCCAGGAAAAGAAGACCGAATAAAGAAGGACCAAAGACTCAATCCCAAAAGCAACCCAGTCAAGCAAAAAATCAGAACAAATATCAAGTATTGCAGAGCGAAGATGAAGAGTATGAAGTAAATCTGGAAGACGATGAGGATCCAGAAAATAGCCCAATGGAAATCTCAGGAGAGGAGAAAGGGAAAGGAACAACTATTAGCAAAGTCAACAAAGGAAAAACAGAGGAAGAGGCAACAGAAGCAGATTTAGTGGCTCAGATGGAAGTGGAAAACCAGCCTGAAACTGAAGCAGAAGAAGAGAAAATCATGAGAAGGCTGATCCAGGAGTGGAAGTATTTAGACAGCAGATTCATACCTGAAGACCAAAGGCAGCTATATAAGGAAGTATTCCAGAAATACAAAGCGAAAAAAGGAGAACCCCCGGATGCACCAGCAATGTTAGAGAGTGAGCAAGGGACTGAAGATAAAGGAACAGGCATCTCGGGCAAAAACAGCAGAAAGAGAGGTCGGAAACCAATGAGTGAAACGATCCAGACGGTGGGAGAGATATTGATAAACTCAGGTAAGGTGATACCTCTGTCGGAGGTATTCTTCCCCTCATATAAAAAGTTTTAAATGATAGTTGTCAGTTGGAATATTAGGGGTTTGAATAGTAGAGGTAAGCAAAGGTATATGAAGGATAAGTTGCAAAAAGAAAAACCTAGTATTCTGATCTTACAGGAAACAAAGATTTTGATTCACCAACTTGAAGAAATCATAGAAAAAAGTAGATTACCATACCAGGTGATGGGGCAAGATGCAACGGGCTTTGCAGGAGGACTCGCAATCCTGTGGAACCCAAATGACATTTCTATAGATAACTGGGTGAGTATGAGTGGAATCCTTTCTGGGCTGGGAAGGGTTGTGGGAACCAAACATCAGGTGGTTATTTCAGGAGTTTATGGCCCCCCGACCCCTGGGAATAAGGAACAGTTCATCAACGGTGTTAAAGCGATCCGCAATCTGTATCCTGAAGCTGCTTGGATTATTGGTGGAGATTTCAATCTGATCAGATCCTTGGAAGAGAAAAAAGGAGGGATTAGGAGGAGGGATCATTATATGGACAGATTTAATGAGATGATAGAAGAGCTCCGGCTAGTGGATATCCAAACCATTAACGGGATATACACTTGGAACAATAGAAGGGGAGGCAAAAACCAAATTGCCTCCAGGTTAGATAGATTTTTAGTGTCTGAAGCCATAATGAATAAAGATGTTTTTGTGGAGGCCAAGATCATTCCAGCTCTGGGATCTGACCACTGGCCGATTCGATTAGAGATTGACATCAAAAAGATCCAGGGGAAAAGGCCTTTCCGATTTGAAGCTTTCTGGCTAAGGGACCCAGAGTTCATCAAGAGAATCGAGAAATGGTGGAAACAAAGTAATAGTCAGGGCAGATGCAGAATGCAAACGTTCCAGTTAAAATTGAGAGAGCTGAAAGGGAAAATCAAGAAATGGAACAAAGAGGAATTTGGCAACATTTTGGAGGATAAACAGAAGCTGGAAGGGGAAATGACTGATCTCCAACAGAAGATAATTCTAGAAGGAAGAACGGAGGAAAGCACTCTCAAGGAAGGGGTAATCCTTGGCAGATTGGAAGAGAGGAGGAAGCAAGAGGAGATCCTCTGGCGCCAAAAATCTAGGATAAAATGGCTGAGGGAGGGAGAATGAAACACTAAATTCTTTCATCAGGCCATGGTCAAGCACAGGCAGGGAAACAAAATACTATCAATCAAGGACAGAAATGGGGAAAGAGTGGTTGAACAGAATGAAATTGAACAAGTGTTGATAGATCACCATAAGGAAATTTTAACCGAACCTCCTGGTGACAGGACGAGAGCCATACAAGAGATATGCTCTGCTATCCCTAGACTGGTCACAGAGGACCAAAATAAAGCGCTCATGAGGGCCGTGACCTTAGAGGAGCTGGAAGAAGTTGTGAAGGCAATGAAGAAAGGGACAGCCCCTGGATCGGACAGCTTCACTGTGGACTTTTACCAGGCTGGTTGGCACTTCTTGGGACAAGAAATTCTGGAGCTTGTTGAGGAATCAAGAATAAATCAAAAGGTATGGCCATCTCTTAACTCTACCTTTTATGCTCTTATTCCTAAGGGAGACAACCTGGAGGAGGCTAATGGCTTTAGACCTATAGCTCTTTGCAATGTCATTTACAAAATAATCACGTCCTTGATTGCTAAACGATTAAAACCTCTCTTAGACAACTTAATCTCGGCTGAACAAACGGGTTTCGTTGAAGGCAGGCAGATCCTTGATGGTCTTGTTGTAACTCAGGAGGTGATCCACTCCTTGAAAGCTAAAAAGCAAAAAGGTATGATGATAAAATTAGATTTATCCAAAGCTTATGATAGACTAAATTGGAAATACCTTGCTACAGTCCTGGAAAGATTTGGTTTTCACCAAAGATGGATTGCTTGGATTCACAATCTGATATCCACTCCTCATTTCTCTATCCTGGTTAATGGAAGTCCTTCAAAAACTTTCAACGCCTCCAGAGGGATTCGTCAAGGTGATCCGCTGTCCCCTTTTTTATTTATCCTAGCTGCTGAAGGACTAGGGAGATTCATCAAACAAGAAAGAACAGCAAATAGAATTAAAGGATTGCAAATTTGGGGAAACAACTTGCCCCTGACCCATCAACAATTTGTTGATGACATTATGCTGTTCGGGGAACCAACGGTAAGAGAAGTCCAAAATTTAAGGAGGATCCTTGATCTATTTTCAGCTGCCTCGGGATTAGAAATCAACAAAGATAAATCCTGCATCTTCATCTTCAACACAATAGAACAGGTCAGATCCCATCTAATCAGAATTCTTGGATTCAAAAGGGGGGAATTACCCACTAAATACCTGGGCAATATTCTTGACTTCACTTCTAAAAAGTTGAAAAACTGGCAGGGAGTGTTGGACAAGCTTAATAACAAGATTGCCAATTGGACGTTCAGAGTTCTGAATATTGCTGGAAGAGTTATTCTTGCTAAGTCGGTTCTTCAGGCTATCCCTATCTATCCTTTATCGATTATGGCTGCCCCTGCTGGGGTTTGTGCAAAAATCAGAGAAATTATCCGAAAATTCATATGGAGTGGAGCTGATCAAAAGAAAAAATGGGCTCTGGTCTCATGGAATCAACTCACTGAAAGAAAAGAACAAGGAGGGTTGGGATTAAGGGACCCGGAAATTCTAAACAAGGTCCTGGGAGCCAAGCTATGGTGGAGATGGCTTAGTGGAGGAAGTGATCTATGGAAAACTATTTGGAGGACTAAATACAGAATGCCCAACTCACCGGTTGACATCTTAAGACTACAAGAAATTCCCCGAGGCTCCACTATTTGGGAATTAGCCTCTCAAAACAGAGATCTGATAGACAAGCACACTTTCTGGGAAATCAGAGGAGGGTCAGAGGAAAACTTCTGGGAAGATAGCTGGCAACAACGAGAAAGGCTGAACAGCATTCAAATCCTTCTCCAAGTCCGTGATAAAACTGCAGGGAACAGACCGAAAGTAAAGGATTATTGGAAAGAAAATGATATGCCGGAAGGTTGGAGGGTCTGGGAGGAACCGACAAAATGGGATCAGGGTCTTAATTCTGATATCCAAGACGCTTACCGGAAAGAAATGGGATCAAGGAAACTCAGAGTTCGCCATGGGCAAGATATCCTTCGGTGGGGGAGTTCAATGAAGGGGACTTTCTCTACCAAAGAGGCCTATTTTCTAATGGGGTCACAAAATGGAGGAGTCAGGAATTGGGAATGGAAGTCTATATGGGAATCCAATTGGTGGCCTAAGGTGTCTATTTTTGTCTGGCTAGCCACAAAGAATAAAATTTTGACATGGGATCGTATCCGCAAGAAGGGGTTCAATGGCCCCTCACAATGCCATCTGTGCAACAATGACGAGGAGGATAGAGATCATCTGCTGATTCGATGTCCATATACTGAAAGACTATGGATATCAACTAAACAATTGTTCAACAAACCAGGGTTCAACATTAGAGAATTTAAGGATACAATTTTTCAGTGGAATAAGGAAACCTTCCATTGCCGGGTTGTCCAGAGGGCTTGGAACCTGATATCTACTTTCATTCTCTGGACGGTCTGGAAAGAACGGAATAGGAGGATATTCCAGAATGGGGCTAAATCTCCAGAAGTAGTTTGGGCGCAGGTGGTAGAGTATACGAGGGAGACCATCCTAGTTGATAAATGGGAAAGTGATGACTGGAAGACTACTCCGGAAGAACAAGAAATCCTGAATAAACTTAATTTAAAACTGGAAATGGTTCACTACAAATGTTCGGCCAGCAATGATATGAGAACTCAGAGTCCAGAGAAATTCTCGTACCCGAGGGATCAATTTATTAAGCTCAACTTTGACGGGGCCTCGAAGGGCAACCCGGGAGAAGCTGGATTTGGAGGGATCTTTAGAGACAGTAATAATCAAGTTAGGTGGATCTATGCCGAATGGGGGGGACAAATGACCAATAATGAGGCTGAGTTTTGGGCCCTGCACCAAGGTTTACGAATTGCCATTAGGAATGGCTATACCAACCTAGAAATTACAGGGGATTCGCAGTTGGCTGTGGACATGTTGAGGAGACTCAACAATGGGCAAGGTTGGGAGAAAGTAACCAAAAGCTGGAGGACCGCAGGCATCGTCCAAGAAATAGCCAGCTTGATTAAACGCATAGACTACAGCATCATAAGCCATGTGCGGCGAAAAGGGAATCAGGCTGCAGACTGGTTGGCGAATCGGGGCTGCAATGGACGTGGTAGTTCAATTGATAGTCAGTGGAGAGCCATTGAAGGTAATCAGGAGTGGAAGGAGCTGGCAGACCTCATCAAGATGGATCATGCTCAAGCCACGGAGGATAATGCGCGGTCCAGCGGGTCGGACTAATAGGGATTCGTGGAGAGCCAGATGTAAGATTAGGATGCAATCGGGTTTTGTCAAAATCATCATGCCAGACAGCAGGACGAAGGACTTAGATCGGGGTGACAGTACTACGGTGGCAGGTGAAACGGTTGGGAATAAGTTCACCCAACGCGAGGTTATTATTGCCCGAACTATGACTGGAGATGGAGGCGGCTCATCAGGATTCACAGCAGAAGGAATGAATAATGACAAGATGGCAGGGAGTAGTGGTTCACCGGAGAGTGACCGGCGGTACTCGATAACCGGTATCTCCTGCGTCCCCGCGGCAAACAATACTCTTTATAATCGAAGCGGGTTGATGGTGAAGGATTTACGAGAGGTCATTATCCGGGCAAGAGGGGCGGGCTCCATTGAGAGGCATAAAACAGCAGCGAACAGTCCTGGAGACCAGGGATTGAAGAGGGACGATCCCCTGGGAATTATGGAGACTAGGCAGAGACAGCGACAGGCGATGGAGCACCAGGGCGTAGGGGAGGAAACCAGTGATAGAAAGGGCAAGAACCTCATGCAGGAGGAGCCTTCCTTCTCTGTTTGGGAGGTTCAGGACGAATCAGAGGAAGACATCATCCCGGATGTGACTAAGGAAAGTGGACGTCAGCACGAGCACCTGGTTGAGGAAGGAACCGAGCAGGTGAACGCGAACCCTGCGGGCGCTGAGGATATGATGTTTTGGAGTTATGGGTTGAGGAAGCGCGGAACGGTTGATGACAAAGGCGATGACAGGGCCAGCAAGAGAGCCCGTGGTCGAAAGGGACATGGAAAGGAGGCTGGGGAAACGTCCAGGCGGGGGCCGGGAAGGAATAGGAAGACGAAAGAGACTGTTACGGACCGTGTGCGCAAAGCCGAACAGGCTTTCCTTCGCTTTTCCAACCAGGCGGTTCGTAAGGTAATGCAGAAGCTTGAAGAGGAAGCCACCCAAGATCAGTCTGATGAGGAAGTTGAAGACTGGACTTTCCTGCTGCATGACCCGGGTCAAACCAGAGGACGCATGTCCCTTTATAAACAGTCCCTTCACCTCTACTGGGTGATGAAGGGAATCCTGGCCAAGGCGCTGCTGCAAGTGGCGAAGGAAATGGTGAATTTGGCTAAAGGAAGCCCGGACATCCGTCTGGAACTGAGTTTTCTGCGAGTTGCCATGCTGAAACAGGATGAAGCCATGATGAGGATGGAGGAGAATCTGAACACCATCCAGCAAATGCTAACACGGGACCAGCCGGAGCAAGCGGAAGAGGCGCTGCAGCAACCTGCGAAAGACCATGATTAACTCAAGATATGTTTAGAACTTGCAAAAATTTTTGTGGTTATAGCTTTGTTTTTGTCAAAGATAGGAGAATGCATATCATACAAAGCAGTAGCTTTTGTAATAGTTTTAGTAAGTTTCAGGATTGCATAGTTTATTTAGCAAATTCCATCAGACTATGGACATATTTTTTTTGGGCTGCTATCAAGAATTACAGATGGCATTATGACCCGGTTTCCCCTAGAGGGCGGGCATATACTGTTTTATGAACTGATGTAATGTTCTTTTTGATCGAAGTAATAGAATGAGCACCATCTTAGCCTACAAAAAAAAAAAGAGTGTGATGTGCGATTAAGTTCGGTAAAATGTGTGAAAAAATTATACTTTAAATGCTAAAACAAATGAGTTGATAGGTTATTAAATATTTAGCGGCCCGAGGAAGGATAATCATTTTCTTGGTTATGGGTAGTTATAATCAAGTATCTCATTCAGACCTTTCTCACGATCCAAAGTCATTTCATAGAAGCTTTCAATCTTAATTACTAGATATCGTTTGCACTGATATATCTTGTCTATCTTAGGAAAGAGACAAAAGACATGTCCCTAAGAAAGGTGATGCAGAAACAGAGAAAACATACCATTTTTGAAGCTGAGTTTACTGAGATGGCTCCTATCTTTGTCGATATAGTTTGTGATGTTGCCGGAGGTGCAACAAATTGGGAAGTAATTTGAAATAGGTTGGAGGATGAGCGTCCTAAAATCACTGTTACGAGAGCAACAATTGATTCAAAACGACCTTCAAAATTCAATGTAGAGATGCTTCCTGTCATTCCTTCATAGGATAAGAGCAAGGGCTAAAATCCTACCCCATATAGGCATGATCAGGTGGGTGATTGAAAACATTATCATTGAAGATAGGCAGTTCAAGAATTCAAAGATGGGTCTTATAAGGCTGTTCAGAGTAGAGGATCTGAAGAAGATGTACCACATACCTGATCCCCAAGATATCTACGACAACACATTTATGGCTAACTTCGCAAAGAAGAATCTAGACCCCTTCAAGCTAATTCAGGGTTGGAGGGTGTTAGAAAACAAATTCAAGTATGAAAAATTAGGTATGTATGTTATAGCCTCTTTGCAAAACCCCCACGACTATGCAACAACCATGTTATGTAGATTGTATGGGCTACCCAATAATACTAAGTTTTCAATAGAATGGATTCCTCTGATTGATGCTTGTGTTAATTCCCATATCATGAATTGGAATTCCATCATATCTGACAACTTAGCCACCACCATTACTGAATATGGACAAAAGAAAGCCTCCTTTTCAGATAACCTCCCTCCCTTCTATTTTAGTGCCTACATTATGGATGCTATCTGTTTTTGCACAACATTTCCAACCATGGGTTGGAAATGGACCTTACAAGATCCTTACCCAATCCCTCTCAGTCATAAACAAATATGGGTGTCACATTACATACCTCACTTCTATAAGATATTCCATGCTGTTGTGTTGCCCCTACATCAAATTATTTTCAATAAGAAAGCCCCTAGGCTCTCCCAAGAAGCTGCAGCAGACCTGCTTACTGTTGGCAAGTATTTTATTGAAGAGTGGTTCACCTATATGAGGGTTTGTGGTAGCACAACTGATCCACACATCCTTCCTTTATATGTTTCCGATAAGTTATCAGCAAGAGAGATTGCCTACCAGAGTGTGGGAAAGGGCCTGACTAAAGTTCTCAAAGACGACAAGAAGTCATTATGGCCCATTTTCCTTGTCAAACGTGGTTCTTTTGCTTTAGCCAATTTTGTTTATGCCACTAAGGAATCAACACATATGGAAGCCCTCAGGCTTCATACACTGCCTAAGAGGCAATTTGATTCAAACAAAGTGGCATACAATGTCACTACTGGAGTTAAACTCAAGCCATACAATCATGATGATAATCATTTTGAGGATTTGTTACAGTCAACCATATCCTTCGAATAAGCGTTCGAATGGGCAAAAGCAAATCTAAAACCTAAATATTTTCAAAGATTTCAGGAATTCAGAGATGATAGGCTCCAAGTGATCCCAATACATCTATTAAAACCTGAGGATAAGTCTACTCCAAGCATCACTGTTGATAGTGGATGCCCTAGCTCTCAAATATACTCTCAGGTAAACACTGAGAAGACACCAGACACAGGGAAGCCCCAAGATGCTGACAACATAGCTGAGTCCTGTAGGAAGTTAACTGAGAAGCAAGTGATGAGAAACCCAGCTACAGAAATCGGTTCAGAGACCAAAGGCGGTAGTTTGGAGCAGGAGTGGGATCAGTTTAATTAGAAATTGCAAGGCACTTCCAGAGCCTCAAATACCCAAGAAACAGAGGAATTAAAAACTCCTTCGCATGTTCATAAAGATACAGAGCCCAAGTTTGTAGACAGACAATCTACACCTATGGAGAAATAAGCAACAACATCCCAACATACTAAAATTATCCCTGCTCTGCCCACATCGGAGATTGTTCTCAAATTAACTGAAATACCTCCACTTGATGTGTTCTATAGCCCTCTCGACAAGGCTGAATTTAAAAGGCAGAGAAAAAGGAGAAGGGTAGATGCACTTGAATTCCCACCAGGAAACGAGCCCATGGACATTGTCTGGAAGGAAATTCCTTTCAATCTGACCAAGAACTTGACTAGACTATCACAGTTAACTAGACTATCACAGTTCAAGGAAATTCCTTCTCTACTCTGCTAAGGGAGAAAGAGGAGAGAATTGCACAACTCGAACAAGAGCTTGAGGCAGAGAAAGAAAGCGCAAAGGGGAAAGTGGCGAAGCAACTAAAGCAATTGCAACAAGACATGGCGGTCCTAAAAATAAGCCATGAGGCCGATATATCGACCAAAAACATGCAACTCCATGAAATGCAACGATCCATGGATAGATACAAGGACGTTCCCACTACTGAGGAGTTCATCAAAGAGGCCTTCGAATTAAATTCCCTTCTGGTGAGACAACAAGAGTATTTCTACCAAAAGATGTCACATATTACTCCCCATATGACTACTAGCGACCAGCTAACAGACAAGGCAATTGACCAGAGAACGGAGTTTAATGATTTAAACACTAGAATCTGTGAGTTCATTGAGTGGCAGGAAACATAAGTTGGAAAGAAGTCTAATCTACTCGAGATTGAAGAAACTCATAAAGACATTCTGTTTACAGATTGGGATGCTAGAATCAAACAGGCTAAGCTAGCAGTCGCAAGGGTAGCTGGAGTATCAAAGAACATTGTCAAAGTATTGAACCACATCCTGTTCAACACCAATATCATCAAGGAAGGCAATATGAAAGAAATGGCTGATTTAACTACTCTGTATAAAGACTGGCAAGAAAAGGCGAGGATTCAGATAGAGGCAATTGTGAAACTAGCCACGACCAACTGGGAGTCATATTGGCAGTATTTGGTTAAGCCACATAGCCAGATTATGACTCTCAACTATTCCCTTCACACGACTCAAAAGATGTTGCCACCTCTCACCAATGCGATCTTCACCAGACAACTTAGGATTTCGGACCACCTCCTCAAATTCAATCGATGACCGATATTTGCGATTTAAACGACAAGATGGCAGACACCAAGTCATCCTCTTAGCTTTGTTTATTTAGCCTCTCTTTATTTTTGGAGTTAGTTACCTAGTTAGGAGGAAGGTTGTTTGAAACCTCCTCAAATTTTGTATAATCTATTTTTTCACATTTAGTTAGAGTAGCATTTATACCCTTTTCATGCATTTAGAGAAGGGTCCAGAATTTTATCAAAAACATTTGCAAAGAATGCATTATTGTAAGTTTGTGAATTCTTTGGTGACATGATGGAACATGATCGTTTCTTTTAGATATCAAACTACTTTCCTTTGTTGATGCACTTTTGTATTCTTGGGAGACAATTTGATTTGAAGAAAGAAGTTGGTCTATGTCATTTGTCAAATGAACACGGCTTCACACATATGGTACTATTATCGTGTATGATTGATTATGTTTACCTTTAATTAGTGTCAAAACTTTACTTTCATGGATTATATGTGATATTTATTATTTCTGTTAAGCATTAATTGCACTCTTGTATGATGCCTAGCCGAGGTTGTGATTTTCATATATAACTCATCATATATGCGATATATTTTATAAATTCCTTTGACTAACTATTTAGTCAAAAGAATTATCTTTTTCGTTATCATCTCTATTTAGTTGTGTTCAATCTTTATCATCACATGCTAAATAGATATCCTTGTAGATCACATATCACACAAGAACACCCAGGTTTATATTAGAATAAGTTAGTTAGAGAAATTGCATTGTAGAATAGGTCACTTAGATTATCATTATTCTATTGAAAAACACTCATAAATGGAAAAGGAGCTGTCTTAAGGTCCGGATTGGGTGGTTATCCCCCATGTTTCGGCAACAGAATTCTGAGGCCGCAACATTTTGGTGCTAGAAGGAGGGCATTCAACCATGAATGGTAGATGAAGATAAAAATCATTTGAAAAACATTCAAAAGAGTCAAAACCCCTCCACCATTTCTACCCCTTCTCAAACTCGTTTAGAATCTCCTGATCAGAAGTCTGAAGTAGTAGAAACATCTCCCTCGTCCCTTGAAGTAGTAAGTTGACCACCTTCCCCAGATTACACTCTTGAGTCTACCGAAGTTCATTCTTTGATACAACAATTATAATACATATCCATTTCTGCGGAGAAACCATAGAGACCCGAAATATCTGAAGAGAGTGTTACCTCCTTATTACAACAAACTGGTGTATTGACTAGACTGCAAAGTGAGAGACTTGGGGTTACCCCTTTCGAGTTCCCCATTCCTCCACGACATAAGAAATTCACTTCATCAACATATGAATCAGATACTAGCAAGATCACATCACCTTTCCATCCATTTACTCCTCCATCCACTTCTATCCAGTCCACAACTTCTCAAACATCCACTTCTCCAATTAGTACTAATCTAGTAATAAGTTCTTTGCCATCTATACCTACTTCTGGACCGACCTTCCATTTTCCTAGTCCCCAACTCAAGCTATGGCCAATCAACGTTGGACAAATTCTGGTGCTGTCCTAGTTGCAAATCCAAATGCACTCCTATTAAACCTAGAAAAATGGTTGCCTAAGTATAATCTTGACGATGCTCTCCTGGTCGAAGAACATCTAAATAATTTTATGTTAGCAATGAATATCAATGGGTTTGCACATGAAGATGTTGTAATAAGACTGTTTCCTTATACTTTCCAAGGATCTGCTGGGTCTTTGTATTTTTCCCTTCCAACAGGTTCAATTAGAGACTAGGATACTTTTCAAGAAGTGTTTCTTGCAAAATTTTGTGATGATAGGACCATAGCATCCTTGATCAATGATATTTCTAATTTGAAAGCTAATCCAGATGAAAATATCAAAGATTTCAACTCCAGATTTAACAAATTGCTAAACAAAATCCTAGCTGCCTTTAAAACTGTTGTAGATGTACAAATAGAACGATATATATCATCTCTGCCTTCTAATATTGCAATTTTTTTAGATAGAGCCAATAAGGCTACCCTTGTAGAAAACATGAAAGAAGCCCTGTCTGTAGAAAGAAGAATCATAGCTTTGGAAAAAAGATCACAAACAGATGAAAGGAAGACCAAAAAAGTGACATTTAAGGATGACTCTAAGAAGAAGGCTTCAAAAGACCCTTTCAATCTTGAGGGCCTTTAGAAAGTGTTAAAGACAATGTCCAACGAAATGGTTGAAATTAAAATCAAGTTGCAGAATCCTCTGCTCCTAAGAAACCTTTTCGATCATTCAAAAGGAACCCTTCTTCTACGTTACAACCCCCAAACACCATTTCAAATGTTGAATCTGACCAAGAAGCAGAATAAGATTCGCCAAATGAAGAGGCAGCCGAAACGGATGAAGAAATTGAACTAAACGTGATGTGGGATTTTATTCTCCCAACTGAAGAACAGGCACAAGCAATGCTAGTGACTACAATAAGTAAAAACTATCCTGACATGTCTATCACAAATCACAAGCAGAAAGTTGATACTCCTGCAAAGGGGAAAACAATAGCTAATAAATCTGAGACTATCCAAACTAATCCTATCCCTACAGATTCTCCAAATGCCTCAAAAACATTGGTAATTTTAGACATGGTCAAATACAGTATAGTGGAAGACATGAAAAAGACTAGAGATAACATCTCGCTGCATGAGCTCACTAAACTCAAACAGTAGCAGAAGATTTTATTAAGGGAATTGAAAGCAGTTCCAGTATCCCCTCTGCCATCTACTATAGTTACTCAAGCTACCTACAATATGGGAAAACCTCCCTCATCCTCAAACAAGGTAGATCCCTCAGATCTAGTTCTGATTGGTGATAGGTATATTTCTCATGTTCCTCCGTTTCTACTCACGTAAGAAATTTTCAACAGGAAAGTTCACAACTGTCTTGTTGATTCAAGAGCCTCCTCAAATATAATGCCAAGGGCTGTGTGTACCAAATTGAACATTACACCTCAAAAATATGTTGTGCACATAGTTCAGCTAGATAGGACAAAAGTTGAGGTGCTTGGAGAGATAACATTAGTTTCAATTAGGATTTCCTCTAATCCAAAAGTTTCCCAAATAATTGATATTCTGGTAGCTGATATCCTTGAATTTTATGGTTTAATTCTCAGTATGGAATGGTCTGAAAAGATGCACGGTTATTTCACAAATGATTGGTCTCACATGTGGTTGCCACACAATGGTAAACCTAACCAAATCAGGGTAGACCGAGAGAAATTCATGACATATGCGGTCAACGACCTCGAGGGAAGCAACAAACCTATTGCTTTCACTAATAATATCATTGTAAATTACTCATCCGAGTCCTCTTTAGGATCCTTTAATGCTCAAAGGTCTCCCTTTTTAGATAACATCGTAGTCTCTCAAATAGAAATTTTTTCACAAACGGATCCTTCCAAATGTCTAAATTTAGTAGAGAAAGTTTATAATAACTCTCTGTTTTGGACTCTCTATTTTGACAGCTCTAAATAAGAAGATGGTGCAGGTGCATGATGTATTTTGATTAGTACACAAGGGGAGAAAGCCATGCTAGCCTGCAGACTTGAATTCCAGTGACTTCAAATGAAAAGCCAGTTCAACAGAATCTTCCAAAATCCACCAAACCTTGAAAGTCAAATCAAATCGGAAATGAACAAGCTTCTGAAAGCCAAAATAATCTTCCCTGTTAGACATTCTAAGTGGGTATCAAATATGGTACCCATAAGGAAAAATAACAGAGATATCAGGATTTGTATTGATTTTAGAAACCTAAATCAAGCTTGCCAAAAAGATAATTTTCCCTTGCCCACCATGGAACAAATATTGCAATTAGTTGCAGGTTCTGAATTAATGTCCTTTCTAGATGGATTCTCAGGATATAATCAAATATTTGTCCATCCAGATGGCAGATAAAGACAACATTCAGGACCAAGTGGGGAACATATGCTTATCAGAAGATGCCTTTCAGACTCATTAATGCGGGTGCCACATTTCAACGTGCTATGGACATTTATTTCAGAGGTCTAATCAATAAATTGGTGATTATTTACTTGGATTACATCACATTCTATTCCAAGGATAGGAACAATCATTTAGTTGACTTGAAACACATTTTCGAAAGATGCAAGAAATATGACATTTCCTTAAATCCCAAAAAATCCTATTTTGCTTTACCAGAAGGCAAACTCCTTGGGTTTATAGTATCCAAGAAAGGAATTTACATTGATCCTGATAGAGTCCAAGAGATTGAAAAAATTCCCCTCCCACACAACAAGAAAAACATGCAATCATTCCTAGGCCAAATAAATTTTGTAAAAAGATTTGTCCCAGATTTTTCACAAATTGTTCTACCTCTTCAAGTGATGATAAGAAAAAATGTAGTGTTCAGATGGAATAAGGATGAAAGAGAGTCATTCGAGTTGATTAAAAAAGATATTATTAATGCTCCCTCATTGACAACCCTGAACTTTCTCAAACCTTTTGTATTATATACTTTCTCATTTGATACATCTATGCAACAGTTTTGACACAGCTGAATGATGAAAATGTTGAGGCACCTATCTCCTTTTTCAGTTCTAACTTACAAGGCACCGAATTAAATTATTAAGCTGTAGAGAAACAAGCATTTGTTGTTTTTAAAAATTTGAAACATTTCATACCTTTTCTTCTTAAAACCCATACAAAGGTAATTGTACCCTACCCTACCGTAAGACAACTATTGATCCAAATAGAAGTAGGGGAGAAAAGAGCTAATTGGGTAACTGCACTCCAAGAATATGATCTAGAAATCCAGCCAGCTAAAATTTTCATGGGCCAAGGTTTTTGCAAGATGTTAAAAGGAGCTTCCCAGTTACCAACAGAAGAATATCAAGGTAATGAAGTACAAATATCAGAGTAAGCCTCAATGAGACACAATCACAATATGTTGATTTGAAATTTTATCCAAAAAAAGGATATGTTCCTATGCATCTTAATTATAAAACAAAGTGAGCTTTAAGATTGAAATCAAATCAATATGAACTAGTCAATGATTTATTGTTTAGGAAGAATTATGATTCAGTATTGCTGAGATGCCTAGAGAAACATGAAGCCAAAAAGGTCATGCAAGAATTACATGATGGACCAACTGGAGGACATTTTGGAGGAAATACCATGCTAACAAAATACTACATGCAGGGTATTATTGGCCAATGGTATTTGAAGATTCACATGAATATGCAAGGAAGTGCAAAACTTGTCAAATCACCGCTGGAAGAGAAAGAAAGCCAGCATTCACTTTACAACTAGTTAACATCCAACACCATTTGAACAATGGAGATTATACATAATTGTTGAGATTGTTCCTAACTCTTCCAAATAACATAGGTACATCCTTATAACTACTGATTACTTTACTAAGTGGGTAGAAGTTGTCCCATTAAAGATAGCTAATACAAAAAATATTACAGACTTCATTGATCAGTACACAATTACTAGATCTAGCTTACCCTCAGCTTTAATGTTTGACAATGCATCTTACTCTTTTGGAAATACAATGGTAGAATTTGCTCTTAAGCGAGGTTTCAATTTGAAATATTCAACCAATTATTATCCACAAGGTAATGGATTAGCAGAATCAACAAAAAAGAACCTCATTAGAATTATCAAAAGGATGATTGATCAAAATCACAAGAATTGGCACAAAGCATTAACATTTTCTCTATAGGCAGACAACATTACTTAGAAAGCCTCTATTGGTTCTTCTCCTTTTGCTTTAGTTTATGGAAAAGAAGTTGTTCTTACCACAAAAGTAGCAATCCCATCCATTACCCTAGTGCAATTTATTGATGAAAACCCTTATTCTTCTCTCCAGGCTAGACAATTTCAAATTATCAAGCTTGAAGAAGAAAGAGAAAAGGCTAACGCAACCCACTTCCATCATCAACAATTAGTCAAAGCTTCTTTTGATACAACTTCTTCCAGTCATAAAAATCTTGAAGTAGGTGACTTGGTTCTAAAATGGGATAAAGCACACGAGGAAAAGGGTAGACATACCAAATTCCAAAGACTATGGCTTGGCCCTTTTCAGATCATTGAAAAAATTGGACAATCAATGTTTCTTTTACAAGACTTATCAGGTAAGAATGATTCTTTCCCTGTCAATGGGAAAATTTTGAAAAAGTACATATCCTAGGAGATAACCTCTTCCAATTTTGTAACATATTTCTTTTTAGGAAAATAATGGTCAAATACTATTTACTTTTGGCTTTTCAAAATAAAATCTTTGATAACATTTCTGTTTTTTCGCTTTTATAAGAAAGCAAGAGTTAAAAGGAATAATTAGGACATTTGAGTACTAAAGTAAACTTGATTTCTTTGGAAAAACTTGAACTTGCTTAAAACATTTATTTTATGAACAAACTCTCTTTTTTTGTTTTTTGTTTTTTTTAACAAAGTTGGTTGCTGATTATATTCCAAAAAGATTTGGGAGACTAAGCTCCTAAATTACATGGTTGAGGCTCATAGGCAGAGCTTAGAGGTAGATTGAGTTACAAAATTCTCCTAAGCTACTGTCATTTTTGACTTGAAGGAAACAAATGCAAGTGTAGATTTTGACAAACTGAGATAAAAGAAGACAGAATTTGCAGAACATCCTAGTCTATATTGATGTGGCTAATCTGGCGAGCCATTGACTCATCCAGTTTGCTGTCCACTTCGGCGTTCTTGAAGCTGGATGAGCTAGTGCTAGGGGCATTGCATTTCTCCAGCATGTATTTAAGAACTTCGATTGACTCTTGAGCGTGGGTGCATTGATTGGATAGATCATTGAACTGCTCCTGGAGTGAGGAGACCCTATGGAGGAAAAGATTAAGATTAACTTCGTATTTTTCATTGGTCATCTGAGAATTTGTGTCAATCTTCACATCCAGGATTCTTTGGTGCGCTCTGATCTGCTCCAACTCTGCCTGGAGGTTTGCACAATGTAAACAATCTTCACTTCGAGCCATCTTTGAGTCCTTAGAACTGTCCTATTGCTGAGTGGAGAGCAGGGGCCTACCACGATGAGAAGGAACTACTCCTGCAGATAAAATAGAGATGGAGTCAGGGTTGTAGACAAGCAGTGGAACAGGGAAGCGGGAGAGGTAAATTTTCATGGGAGAGAGAGGAGTGCTAGGAGGACTGTCACTGCAGAAGACACAAATAAAGGGAGCTGAAGAGCAGCTGGGGAATAGGGAGATAACAGAGGCATCAAAGAACTTTATACTGGATAGGAGACAAAAATTGAGCGCAGTAGATTAGGACCTCAACCACTGATTCCTAAAATGCAAAGGAGGGAGCGGAAAAATGAAAAGTGGAATGGTGAAGAACGAAATAGAATGCAGAGACTAGTTGTAATGAGAAGGAGTAAGATCCCCGACTAGAGCGAAGATAAGATTGAGGCAAACAACAATTAGTGAAACAGGGAGGTAGAGGCGACCTTTCGGAGATGAAGTATGATAGCATGGGGGACATGCGCAGCAGGAGGCCCTAAAAGCGGGAGCTGAGGAGTAGCTGGAGGAGAAAAATATCACAGAGGCGAAAAAGGACTCTCTGTTAAACAAGAAAGCAAGGAGACAGAGCCTTAGCATCAGAGTGCCAAGATGCAGGAGGGAAAGCGGGTTTATGTAGAGCGAGCCACAAGAGGGGTAGGATGAGATCACGCAGAGCGGGAGGGAAAAGTCACGGAGGTCACAAGGGCGACTAGAAATCGAGAGGGTAGAGGAGGCGGCAACAGGATTTAGGGGTAGAAAATTTGATGGCAGAGAATTGATTGAGGCGGGATTCCATTGGATCTTTTCGTGATACTCCTTGAAGTTTCTGCAGGGGTCAGATTTGGGAGGACTGTCACAAGTCATGAGAGAAATCAAGGAAGATGGTGATGGCGTTCCACATTGTTGCAAAGGATATTCCCTTTGGATCTGTTGCACGCTTGGTTGGCACATTTATCGGCTTCTTTGTTGAAGGCGCAGAGAACATGGAAGAATCGAATCCCAATTTTGGCGCATAAAGGCTTGGCATATGCTTATTGTTTGTTGGATGAAAATATTAGAGGCTTTACGCTTGCTGATCATAAGGCTAATAATGATAGCAGAACCTCCAAAAACCATCACGTTACGTATACCAAGTCCTTGGAGCTGGATAAGACCTTGATAGAGAGCGAGCGCTTCTGCTATGTTATTAGATAAAGTTCCCAATCCCCACTCAAAGGTTTCTATGGGATCTCCATTGGGATTATAAATGACTCCCCCTACCCTTGCCACCCCCGGATTGGATTTGGAAGCTCCATCAAAGAAGAGGGAATGGGAATTGCTGTTCCTAAGCCATTATGAGAATTCATCCTGATTAAATCTGATTTTCCAACTGTGACTGGGAATGCTGGAATGATGGTTGTAGATGTTTGCTATTTGTATGCCCCTGTTGTTGTCTATCAAGCTGCTGATAAAGTATCTTTCTTCTACACAAAGGCTGGCAATATCAATTTTTTTGTGTTCTTGGCAGCAATGGTTTCTAACGCTAGACTTTTGACTTTGCTGCATAATTTCTGAGTAATGGTCTCCTGGTCTCTAAAAATCTTGCGATTCCTTGCAAGCCAAATTTTCATAGGAGGGCATAGGGGAGAGCATCCCATACCCTTTTAGCTATGTTGTTTTTCTTATGCTGCCAGGGGTAGCTCTTCTTCCATTTGTTTAGGATCTCACCTATGGAATGCTGAGGGTTCCAAGTGAGAGGGCCAGAAGGGGAGATACCATTCCAACAAGAGATTGCAAAGGGGCATGCGATGAATAGGTGCTGGATAGTTTCTTCTGCCTTTTGGCAATTTGGGCATCGGGAGGGCCGAACTATACCCCTCTTTTGCAAATTGTCTGAGGTAAGGATTTTCCCTTTTAGGAGGGTCCATATGAAAATTTTTACTTTGGGGATGGCCTCAGACTTCCAAACAGTTTTCCAGTACATCCAAGGAGGAACATGATAGTCCCTACTGCACAAATAATGATGGACAACTTGAATTGTGAAACTAGAACTTCTGGGGTCCCATCGAAAGCCATCAATGCCATTTTTAATGGTTGGTGCAATGTTCTGAAGGTGAACCTGAAGACTGTCAATGCTTTTTTTGAGATTTCCAGGAATGGGAGGGAAGCTCCATCCCTTCCAGGCCTATGTATTTATGTCCCATTGTGAAATTTGATCCAAATAATGTATTCCTTTGTTGTGTCAGAAAAGGAGAATTTGGTCAGTGCCTGGCTGATTGCTGATTGGCTGGTTCCCCATAATCTTGTCTGCTCCAATGTTGATTTTGCTGCCGCCTTTGGCAACCTTAGATATATTTTGTGCCATGAAGGGGATAAATTTTATTTCAAAGTTTCCAAAATTTTGTGCTGCTTCTGGCTCGTATTTCACTTTATAATAGCTGCTGCCTTGGGCTGCTGAGATATTTGGCTTCAAGAACTCTTTTCCAGCAGGCTTGTTGTTCATCAATTAATCTCCATACTATCTTGCCTCCAAAGGCTAAGTTTGTAAGTTTAGGAGATCTGATTCCAAGTCCTCTGCTTTCCTGGCATTGGATAACTTGCTTCCAGCTAACCAAATTAAAATTTTTCTTTTCATTTTTCCCTCCTTGCCAAAGGAAATGCCTAAGGATGCTCTCCATTTTTTTGTGAAAAGTGGTTGGATCATGTATCAGAGTGAATTGATAAAGTGGAAGAGAAGAGAGACCAGATTTGAGGAGAACCAGTCGACCTACCGGATTAAGCCAAGTAGATCCCCATTGTTGAACTTTTCTTTTTAATTTGTCAAGAGTTGTATCCCAGATTTCAACTCTTGTGGATCCTATACTCACTGGCATTCCCAAATAGTTGAAATGATCCCAATTTAATTTGCAAGGAACCCCAAAGATGTTGGCTATGTTATGAAGAGTTTGGGCTGAGGCATGCCAACCATATATGCAGATTTTTAGATGATTTATCATGCCTCCAGAATATCTCATGTATTTGTCCAGAAGAGCTTTGAAATTTCGAGCAATAATTGCAGACGCTCCTCCTTTTAACAAGGTGTCATCATCAAATTGGGAATGGTTGATGTTTTTGACTCCATCTTCATATTTTATGCCAGTAATGAGACCAACCCGCCTCTTGTGGTCAAGGGCGCAACTGAAGGATTCAACCATCAAGATAAACAGGTAGGGGGAGAGAGTACAACCTTGCCTTAGCCCTCTTGAAGATTGAAAAGATGGTCCGGGCCTGCCATTAACAAGGGGGGATATCCAAGGTCCAGTGATACAAGATCTAAGGAGATCAAGAAATGGAGCAGGAAAGCCCATTTTTTGAAGAACAACAATTAGAAAAGGATGTTTGACCCTCTCAAAGGCATTCACCAAATCTAGCTTCAGGATGAATCCTTTTTCATTTCTAGTATGGCTAGAGTGAATTGCTTCTTGGATGAGGAGGATGGAGTATGATATTTTCCTATTTGCCATGAAACCACCTTGATTTTCACATATGATCATTGACAACAAAGGCTTAAGGCGGGCTGCTAGGATTTTAGTAAAGATTTTATATGAGGAGTTGCAAAGGGATATGGGACAAAAACGGGAGAAGTTGGTGGGTCGATTCTCCTTGGGTATGAGGGCTAGATGGGTTGAATTTGTGGAAGCTCCCATTTTTTTTTCCTCTGAATCCATTTCACTAGTTTGATAAGGTCTTTTTTAATAGTTTCCCAATGCGCTCTATAGAAGTAAATTGGGAAGTCGTCTGGTCCTGGGGCTTTGTCTGGCTGGAGGGCCCAGATGGCTCATTTGATTTCTTCTTCCTCTATCTCTCTGTTCAGGCTTTTGTTTATTTTAGCAGTAATCTTATTTGGTAGATGTTGTAAAAGGTTTGCATAATCTTCTTCTTCTCATTTTTCAGTTAGAAGTTCTTTATAGTGATTTGAAGCGGCTTGTTTGATGGCAGCTTGGCTAGTTTGCTGATTGTCTTTACTATCTATAATATATGTTATGCTATTTTTGATTTTCCGAACTATGGCTTGCTTGTGGAAAAAAGCCGTGTTTCTGTCCCCGCCCTTCAACCATAGCTGTCTAGATTTGATTCGCCATTTTTGTTCCTCTTCTCTTTTGATGCTATAAAGTTGGCTGTAGAGGTTGTCTTCCTGATTTTTATCTGCCTGATGGTATTCTCGCTTTTCCATTGTGTTATGGAGTTCTTCTAACTTAACTTTGGCCTCTCTTTTCTTCATTTTTGGCTCTTTGTAGTGGGTTTTTGCCCAATCCTTAAGAGCGTGTTTTACATTTTTTAGTTTACTTTCCCAAATGGAACTTGGAGAACCTTCAATGTGTTGTCGCCAGGTTTGTTGAATAAGGTCTTTGGCTGCTGCATTATCATTTCAAAGAGGACTATATTTGAAGGGAAGAGGTCCTAGGGGGAAGTGGGATTCGAGGGTCAATGTGGTAGGGTAATGGTCTGAGGCTGCAAAAGGTAGAATGGAGGCATGAACAAGAGAGAAGGTGGTTTGAAGGGTAACATTCACCAGTATTCGATCTAGTCTTTCCATCATATTGTTTTTCCCCAACCTACAGTTATTCCAGGTAAATTTGCGGTTCTTTGGAATTACATCTACTAGATCACCATGCTGCATTATATTCTCCAGTTGATTTCTAGATGGATCTGGGGAGAAGCTGCCTCCTCAATTTTCATTAGAATGCAAAATGAGGTTTAAATCTCCCCCCAGAATGATGTTGCTATTATCTTCTTCCACTATATTTGTGCTGAGAGAATCCCAACATTTCTCCTTATCTCTATAATGATTTGGTGCATCGACATTGTAAATAACTAGCTGTTGGTTGCTCGAGTTGTTCTTCAAGATAATTTTTATCCAGTGCTAATCTATTGTTTCTGCTGTGTTTCTCCAAGTAGTTTGATGCTAGAGCGTAGAAATTCCCCCAGAGGCTCCTCTAGAATCACAAACACATCCTTTATACTACTTATTTTGTGCAATAAATTTGTTCATTTCTAGCTGTCCCTGATTTGTTTCTTGGACTAATACAATTTCTGGCTTCTCTTGATTTATTAGGTCTTTTAAGGCATTTGCTTTGGAGGGATGCCCTAATCCCCTGCTATTCCATGAGAGGACTTTCATCATTTCAAATGAGGGTTGCGAGGAGTTGCTCTCCCTCCCTAATCCTTGTTTATTTGTCGTAAGATATAGGATTCTATGGGGTTCTGTATACCCATTGCTATATCTTTCTGGGCATTTTCATCTCTGTGCTATTTTTTTGACTTCCTTCCAGGCTTCTTTATATTGTCAAGAGTGGCATCATGTTCCTTGGAGTTTCTTCTGGTGATTCTGGGAGGGGGTGGGTCAGGTGGGAAGGAGGAGGAGATGATCAGAGGGAGAGGGGATTCTGAAGGATCAGATTCGATCACGGGAGTAGGAGTGTCTTCAGGAGGGGAGAGGATGTGGAAGGGGTTGGAGTAAGGAGAGGAGGGGTGAGGATCAGTTTGGCGATCAGGGTTAAGAGAGGGGAGGATGATGAGGATGGGGGATTGGGAGGAGGATGAGAAGAAGGACCAACTTCAGGATTTAGTTTGGGGTTAGGGGTATCTTTCTTTTTTTTACTGTTTCCCATTGCTCTTCTTGCGGTGTGTTTTCTACATCAATAGTTTTAGTTCAACAATTAGCAAAATGTCCGTATTCGTGACATACCTTGCACTTGAATGGAATCTGCTCGTAATCTAGTTGTTGAATATGAGCCCAATTATCGACCTTGAGTTTGATGGCTTCTGGCAGTCCATTGCCAAGATCGACTTCTACACAAATGCGAGCACAAGCCTGCATATTGTCCTTAGGTTCACTTCGATCAATGTATTTTCCTACAACATTTCCAATAGCACGAACTGATTCATCTCCCCAGTAGTGAAGGGGAAGTTGAGGTAACTGAACCCAAATAGGAACAACAGTGGGTATGTCCAACTCTAGATCAAAGTCTGGAGTCCATTTGTTGAGATATAATTCTCTTGAATCCATGAAATAAGGCCCATTTCGGAAAATTAAGTCTTTATCTTCTTTTGTTTTAAAATGAAAAGTGAAATACCCTTTCCCACAAAATCTAATGGAGATTTTCCCTTGAGTTTTATCTGACCAGTTCCTTTCCACCCATATTTGCACTATTTTTGGAGATGGCCAAAGCCTAGTAAATTGCCCAATGAGACCTTGTTCTGCTAAAGCAAGGGCTGCCATGTGAGGCAAGGTTGGAGGTAAGATTAATTCCTGCAAACCATCAAGCTTTTTCATGAATTTGGAGACTGTAGGGTGAGGTCTTTGAGGCTGTAATGAGATGACCAAGGCAGAGAAAGCCTGCTGAAGAGCGGCCTCCTCCAGTGGAGCCTCTAGAGGGGCCATGCGAAGGGCCGAGGGCTGAAGTAGAAAGCGCAGTCGGAGGAAACCTAGCAGGCCGCGCGCGGGGAATATAAGACCATTTAGAAAAAAACAATATTATGTTATGACACTATAGACTCTGATAATAATTATTATTCATTTTACGAACAAACTCTTATCCTTATAGAATATGAGGGTTTTATTATCAGTCCAAAAAAGAATCTTTAACCTAGTAAGGCTTTTTGCAGATCAACATCTTAAAAACTTTATCATTATCACCCAAAACTCTCAAAAGAGCCAATGATCCTTCCCATCTGTTAAAATTTTCCTTTTTAGAATATAATTCTAAAATATAAAAAAAAACTTAAAAGATAAAAAGTATCATTACGAGCTTGTTTTCCACGTTCATAGGGAAGTGATTAAATTGATATTACCAATACTGCATACCAAACATGGTATTAGCTAATGGTCCCCTCGATCAGAAGACAAGGGGTCTCATCAAGAGCTAGCTTGTTCAGTTTAGTTACAACCAATGAATGGCATTGTCATTAGTAGGTTACCACGCCTAGACAATGTCTTTTAAGAAACCAAAAAGAGAAAAATTACATTCAAAAAAGGAAAAAGAGGACAAGGTCGAAGTGAATATCATTTTGAGATTTGAAAATTCGTATAGATGGGACAATGAATCATTGTTGGTTAAAAGATAACCATGTCGAGGATATGAATGCCTGCTGGCAACAAAAGCTCTATCTGTGGTAAATGAGTAAACTACAAAAAACTAATCTGCAAAAGACACCTACTATATTTCTTTAAACTTTATTAGCTGATGCAAGTGCTTATACTTCTATCATTACAAGAGTAAAGTAATTAAGTAAATAAGTTGAGCAAGTAATGATGATTCCAGAGACATGTTGTTTACTTTATAACTCATGTAATCATTATTCTTATAACCCTAATTACTTTGAAAGTTTTTAGAAATTTTAGAAAACTACTCAGTGACAATTGGTTCTCCCAAGTGAATCGCCAATTGTTGTACTACGAAACAACCCCCCCATTTACAACAAACAATAGCTAGGATTAGAATTGTAAATGGGGACCCTTTTAAATTTTTAGGCTTAGGATAATAAAACCCTAATTCTAAGAAATTTCCTAGCCAAACCTTGCAAAACTAACTAAGGATGAAATCCATATCACAGATCGTAAATCACTCTTTTCCACATGACCATGTTAAAAAACCTTTACAAAAGTGCGATATGTGATTAGGTCTCCTGCTGCGATAAAATCACCTTGTCATTTCACACTCGCATAGTTTGTGAGAAACTTGACCAAGCCATTAGAACAACCACAAACAATTTGCGAAATGCAATATTGAAATCTCTGCAATCGCATTTTGCTTAATACATCTGGTAACACTATACTGTATCCCTTTTAAGATGGCGATGTGTGATTAAGTCCGGTAAAGTGTGTGGAATAATTATGTTTTAAATGCTAAAACAAATGAGTGATAGGTTATTAAATATTTAGTGGCCTGAGGAAGGATAATCATTTTCTTGGTTATGGGTAGTTATAATCGAGTATCTCATTAAAACCTTTCTCATGATCCAAAGCCATTTCACATAAGCTTTCAATCTTAATTACTATATATCCTCTGTGCTGATATATTTTGTCTATCTCAAGAAAGCGAAAAAAGACATGTCCCTAAGAAAGGTGATGCAGAAACAGAGCAAACAGACGATTGTTGAAGCTGAGTTTACAGAGATGGCTCCTATCTTTGCTGATATAGTTTGTGATGCTGCTCGAGGCGCAACATCTTTGGAAGTAATTTACAATAGGTTGGAGGACGAGCGTCCTAAAATCACAGTTACGAGAGCAACAACTGACTAAAAAAGGCCTTCAGAACTTCAATGTAGAGATGCTTCCTGTTCATTCCTTCATAGGATAGGAGAAAGGGATAAAATCCTCCCCTATACATACATGATCAGGTGGGTGTTGAAAACCTTATCATTGAATATAGGCAGTTCAAGAATTCAAAGATGGAGCTTATAGGGTCGTTCAGAGGAGAGAATCTGAAGAAGATGTACCACATACCTGATCCCCAAGATATCTATGACAACACATTTGTGGCTAACTTCACAAAGAAGAAGCCAGGCCCCTTCAAGCTAATTCAGGGTTGGAGGGTGTTAGACAACAAATTCAAGTATGAAAAATCAGGTATGTATGCTATAGCCTCTTTGGAAAACCCCTACAACTATGCAGTAGCCATGTTATGTAAATTGTATGGGCTACCCAAAAATACTAAGTTTTCAATAGAATGGATTCCTCTGATTGATGCCTGTGTTAATTCCCATATCATGAATTGGCATTCCATCCTATCTGACAACTAGCCACCACCATTACCAAATATCGATAGAAGAAAGCCTCCTTTTCAGATAACCTCCTTCCCTTCTATTTTAGTGCCTACATTATGGATGCTATCTATTTTTGCACAACATTTCCAACCATGGGTTAGAAATGTACCTTACAAGATCCTTACCCAATCCATCTCAGTCATAAAACAATATGGGAGTCACATTACATACCTCACTTCTATAAGATATTCCATGCTATTTTGTTGCCCCTACATCAAATTATTTTCAATAAGAAAGACCTTATGTTCTCCCATGAAGTTGCAACATACCTGTTTATTGTTGGAAAGTATTTTATTGAAGAGCGGTTCACCTATATTAGGGATTTTGGCAGCATAGCTAATCCACACTCCCTTCCTTTATATGTTTCTGATAAGTTATTAGCAAGAGAGATTGCCTACTAGACTGTGGGAAAGGGCCTGACTAAAGTTCTCAAAGACGACAAGAAGTCGTTATGGCCCAATTTCCTTGTCAAATGCGGTTCTTTTGCTTTATCCAATTTTGTTCACGCCACTAAGGAATCAACACATATGGAAGCCCTTAGGCTTCATACATTGCCTAAGAGGCAATTTGATCTAAACAAAGTGGCATACACTATCACTATTGGAGTTAAACTCAAGCCATATAATCATGACGATAATCATTTTGAGGATTTTTTACAGTCAGTGGTATCCTTCGAACAAGCATTCGAATGGGAAAAAGCAAATCTAAAACCTGAATATTTTCATATATTTCAGGAATTCAGAGATGAGAGGCTCTGGGTGATCCCAATGCATCTATTAAAACCCGAGGATAAGTCTACTCCAATCGTCATTGTTGATAGTGGAGGCCCTAGCTCTCAAATAGACACTAAGGTAAACACTGAGAAGACACCAGACACAGGGAAGTCCCAAGATGCTGACAACACAACTGAATCCAGTAGGAAGTTGGTTGAGAAGGAAGTGATGAGCACCCTGGCTATAGAAATCGGTTCAGAGACCAAAGGCGATAGTTTGGAGCAGGAGTGGGATCAGTTTAATAAAAAATTGCAAGGTACTCCCAAAGCCTCAAATGCCCAAGAAACAAAGGAATTTAAAACTCCTCCGAATGTTAATAAAGATACATAGCCCAAGTCTATCGACAGACAATCTACTCCTATGGAGGAACAAGCAACAACATCCCATCATAGTGAAATTATCCCTGCTTTGCCCACATCGGAGATTGTTCTCAAAGTAATTGAAATACCTCCACTTGATGTGTTCTATAGCCCTCTCCACAAGGCTATAGTTAGAAGACAAATAAAAAGGAGAAGGGTAGATGCACCTAAATTCCCACCGGGAAACGAGCCCATGGACATCGTCAGGAAGGACATTCCTTTCAATTCGGCTGAGAACTTGACTAGACTATCACAGTTCACAAGAGCATACACATCGATGACTATGGACAAGGCTACTGAGGTCTCTAGTTTGGTAAGGGAGAAAGAGGAGAGAATTGCATAGCTTGAACAAGATCTTGAGGTAGAGAAAGCAAGCACAAAAAGGCAAGTGGCAGAGCAACTAAAGCAATTGTAGCAAGACATGGAGGTCCTAAAAATAAGCCATGAGGTCGATATATTAGCCAAAACATGCAACTCCAGGAAATGCAACAATCCATGGAAAGATACAAGGACGTTCCCACTACTGAGGAGTTCATCAAAGAGGCCATGGAATTAAATTCCCTTCTGGAGAGACAGCAAGAGTATTTCTACCAAAAGATATCACATATTAATCCCTATAGCGAGCAACTGACAGATAAGGAAATCAGCCAGAGAACGAAGTTTAATGATTTAAACACCAAAATCTCTGAGTTCTTTGAGTGGTAGGAAACAAAAGATGGAAAGAAGGTCAGTCTACTTGAGATTGAAGAAACTCATAAAGGCATTCTCTTTACAGATTGGGATGCCAGAATCAAACAGGCTGAGCTAGCAGTCGCAAGGGAAACTAGAGTGTCAAAGAACATTGTTGAAGTAGTGAATCACATCCTGTTCACCACCAATCTCATCAAGGAAGGCAATATGAAAGAAATGCCTGATTTAATTGCTCTATATAAATATGAGCAAGAAGAGGCGAGGATTCAGATAGAGGCAATTGCGAAATTGACCACAACCAATTGAGAGTTGTATTGGTAGTATCTGGTTAAGACACATAGCCAGATTATGACTCTCAACTGTTCCCTTCACCTGACTCAAAGGATGTTTCCACCGCTCACCGATGTGATCTTCACCAGACAGCTCAGGACTCATTTCACCAGACAGCTTAGGACTCATTTCGGGCCTCCTCCTCAGATTCAACAGATGACTGATATTTGTGATTTAAAGGACAAGATGGAAGATAGCAAGTCATCCTCTTAGTTTTTTTTATTTAGCCTCTCTTTATTTTTGGAGTTAGTTACCTAGTTAGGAGGAAGGTTGTTTGAAACCTCCTCAAATTTTGTATAATCTATTTTTGAACATTTAGTTAGAGTAATATTTATAACCTTCTCATGCATTTAGAGAAGGGTCCAGAATTTTATCAAAAACATTTGCAAAGAATGCACTATTGTAAGTTTTTGAATGCTTTGGTGAAATGATGGAACATGATCGTTTCTTTTAGATATCATACCACTTTCCTTTTTTGTTGCACTTTTGTATTCTTGGGAGACAACTTGATTTGAAGAAAGAAGTTGGTCTATGTCATTTGTCAAAAGAGCAGGACTTCACACATATGGTACTATTATCATGTATGATTGATTTTGTTTACATTTAATTAGTAGCAAAACTTTACTTTCATGGGTTATATGTGAGATTTATTATTTCTGTTAAGCGTTAATTGAACTTTTGTATGATGCCTAGCTGAGGTTGTGATTTTCATATATAACTCTTCATATATGCGATATATTATATAAATTTAAGTATTAGGGTATAAATATAAGCGCGCTTGAGCCAGAGGAGATCTGGGATGGGTGACCTCCCGGGAAGTCCTGGTTACCGGGTGCAAGCCCCAGAAGTGACGTTTGACGCTATGTGATTCATTTCACTAGTTTCAATCCCACTTCTTCACCCCTGTGAGCATCACCCGATGCAATGAGTGCTAAGTGAACAATTCAAAAATCATGAGACATTAGTCAGTTACGACTACCTCTCATGGAAATGGTCATACATTAATGACTTACTTAACGCAGTTGAATCCCAAAAATGATATCTAATATAATGCACTGCGTAAACCCCTAATACTTAAATTCAAAAAGAGTGAAGGGATCTTTACTTGAATGGTTCATGAGGCACAATACTTGCTAAGGTTTTGCAAATGGGGTAGCAAGCTAAGTGGGCTTGATTGTGGGGAAAACTCCATAGTTAAGCGTGCTTGAGCCAGAGGAGATCTGGGATGGGTGACCTCCCGGGAAGTCCTGGTTACCGGGTGCAAGCCCCGGAAGTGACGATTGACGCTATGTGATTCATTTCACTAGTTTCAATCCCACTTCTTCACCCCTGTGAGCATCACCCGATGCAATGAGTGCTAAGTGAACAATTCAAAAATCATGAGACATTAGTCAGTTACGACTACCTCTCATGGAAATGGTCATACGTTAATGACTTACTTAACGTAGTTGAATCCCAAAAATGATATCTATTATATAAATTCCTGTGACTAACTATTTATTCAAAGGCATTATCTTTTACGTTATCATCTCTGTTTAGTTGTGTTCAACCTTTATTATCACATGCTAAATAGATATCCTTGTAGATCACATATCACACAAAAACACCCGGGTTTATATTAGAATAAGTTAGTTAGAGAAATTTCATTGTAGAATAGGTCACTTAGATTATCATTATTATATTGCAAAGCACTCATAAACCACCCACTCTCATCATAAAACCCACACTGGGAAATTGGTCCCATTATCCCTAGTCAAAGCCACCACTTTAAACAGAAAACAAGTTGTCTTAAGGTTCGGACTGGGTGGTTATCCCCCATGTTCCGGCAGCAGAATTATAAGGCCGCAACAATTCTATAATTCATAAATTTACATCAAAATTGTAACAAAAATACTCATAAATCAAGGCCCCTGTCCTTGTCAATATTGCTCATCCATGACTGGGTGATGGTAGTAGTTGTAAGTGTCCAAATATTGTTGTTCTTGGATCAACCAGACCCCCTTTGGCTATTGCAAGGCCTCCTTGGATAGCATGTCAGAAACATGGTTGCGCTCCCTGTATATATGATGACAAGAAATAGTGTCAAAATGTGTTCTTAGTCTCAATGCATCATCCAGTATGTGACAGAGTGTGTGTGTGTGACAAACAATTTGTTTATTAAACCATTTAATAATGATTTGTGAGTCACCAGATATCTCCAATTTGCTACATCCTTTGACAATAGCAAAGTATAGTAAATGGAAGAGGCATATTAATTTTGAAAAGTTATGTGTCCCTCCCCCCAATCCCATTTGAATTTTGAAAATGTGGGAGTGTGTGATATGAAGGAGTATGCCTCCTCCACAACCATATTGTTGTGCCGAGCCATCAAAATAAGCCCAAGGGATGTCATAATCTATGTTTTCTACATAGATGTTGGAGTAGGTGGTTCTCGAGTTTCCTCCGGTAAGCAATGACTTAAGCCCAACATGGTGTAGTGTATGTGAATATTATCTTGTTCCACTATAGCCAGATACACCAACTAACCATAACAGTGAAGTTTCGACATTTCTGAGTGTGAGCATTTGACCACCATCAGTGCTATGCCACCCAAATATTCGGACCTTGCTAATTGTTCTGTATCTGAAGTTGTGCATTGACCTCAACCCAGATGGAAATAGTGGTAGTGAAATTTAGGAATAGACGATCACATGTTTCCAATTCCTCTTTTCATAAAACGCACCATGATGGGCCATGAAAGGTCCGTTTTTGTAAATTTTCTGCAATAGGAACCTTTTTCCAGAGGATGCACCACATAAGCAACTTTTCTTGGGGTGCGGACTTTAGCTTCCATACTATATACCACCACCATTCCAAAGCGAAGGGTCTGTGATTTGCAATATATGGAGGTATCCATATTTGGGAGAGTATTTCCCATTTGGTGAGTATGACCAGTTTATTTCATCATCCCTCTCAGTTACCTGAACATGTGATTCCTTCAATGCTATAATATAGTTCTTCCAATTGTCCAGCCAGTGTGGGGGAATTCCCAGTGTATTAAAATTTTTCCATGCCTTCCAGAACATATCAGTGTGCTATGGGTCTATGATTTGTGCCAAATTTGTGTAGCTTGTATCTGGAAGATGTTGTATCAACTCTTGTGGTAGTAGGTGAGCATTCCCACATCCTATCCAAGGGTCCATTCCTATCTTGACTGAACTTCCATTGCCAATCTTCTAGGTCAATCCATCCTTGACGTAGTCCAATGTATTGAGGACCGCCCTCTAGAATGTTGATATGTTGGTCCTGTCCCATGTAGGAAGCCTAATCCGGTTAATTAGTTGTAGGGGAGAGATGTATTTCTGCTAAATAACTTCTTCCCAAAAGATTCTTTGATGATAGAACATTCCATCCCATCTTTGCTTCCAGAGCACATGCAAAGGAATCGAGATATTTCAATCCCCATCCCCCCCATTTCTTAGGAATTGTGATTTTATCCCAGCTAGCCCAGGAAAATATGTGACCTTCTTGTTTGCCCCTCTAGAGAAATCTACAACATAGTTGTTGTATTCTTCTAATAATACCCTTCGGGATCCAAGCCAATGACATCCAGTAAACTGGGGTGGCCTCTAGGAATAATTTGATGAGTATCAATCTCCCCACCCTGGACAACCACCTGTGATGCGATATATTTAATCTTCATTCAATTTTGGCCACCAACCATACCCAATCTATAATCTGGTAGTTGGATGGTTTTAACTTGTAGCCTAGATATTTGAGGCCCTCCTCAATATGTAAAGTGATAAATGGGAAATACTGTAGTGCCATATGAATCTCATATGGATTACAACCAAAGGCTGATAGAGTGGATTTATGGTTGTTGCATTGCATACCAGTACCCTAACAGAATAATCAAAAGGCGGATGCAAAAGCAGTGGAATCCCCCAATGTTCCATTCATAAATATGAGAATGTCATCCATGAATAACAAGTGGGCGAGAGTGAAATTGTTTATGAACTTGATACCCATCTGTCTCCCTTGCAATCGATCTGCCAAGATGAGTCTGCTTAGGCCTTCCATGATTAATAGAAATATAAGGGGAGAGAGGGGGCATCCTTGTCTCATACCTCTTTTCTCATGGAAAAAGGATGATGCTGATCCATTGATCAACACACTATGGGATATATTGGATATGAAACACATAATCCATTGTATGAATGCTAGAGGAAATCCAAGATGAGTCATTAGCATTCAAATATAGAACTAGTTGGTTCGGTCAAAGGCTTTTGCCAAGTCAATCTTGAGAATCATGCCTTTGAGGTTCTTGGATTTGATGGAATTCAGGGCTTCTTGTGCTGTGCTCACTGCTTCATGAATTTGACGATGATCAAGGAATGCAAATTGCTTCGATGAAATATATTTAGATAATATGGGCTTAAGGCGATTTACAATAATCTTGGATATAATCTTGTATATAAAATTGCAGAGGGATATGGGTCTATAATCATCGAAGGTTTGAGGATCATCAGCCTTGGGTATAAGAGTAATAAACGTAGAATTGAAAGCGTCATACATCTGCCCACTAGTCCGACACTCTTCAACGATCTGGAGGAGCTCGAGCCCAATAATGTCAAAAAAGGCTACGTAGAATTCAATTGACCATCCATTTAGTCCAGGGCTATTGTCCCTCTTGAACCACTTTATAGTAGCCTTAATTCCCCCATGGTTATTGGAGTGAGTAACCCATCTCCTGTATCTTGGTCCACAAATCTGGGGAAGTGTCCTGTGACCCTGATGATCTCAGTAAGGTTAGCCTCCAGAGGAGCTATGAATAATCTTCCAAAATGAGTAATACCAAGGTTAGCCAATTGATGGAAGGTCTTAGCATGAGTTCCATCATCATCCACAAGTTTTCAGATGGTGTTGATAGCCCGTCGCCCATTAGAAACACTGTGATAATACTTGGTGTTCTCATCCCCCTCCTTTAACCAGGTAGCCCTGCAACGGGGTCGCCATGTTTCCTCCCGATCTTTCAAGATCCTATTCCGCTCAATCTCAAGTCTAACAAATCTTTCTTTAGCATCAGAAGAAACAGAACCTTGACTTTCTTCACCACCCAAGAATTTAATTTCCAATTTCGTGTCCCTCAGGATCTGCTCATCTTTTATCCTCTTGTCCTTTGCCCAACCAATTGATTTATGTTTCAGGGTTAGCATTTTATATGCAAAATCAGTAGAGGTTGATTGTCCATGTTGTGCAATACAGGTCTTCCAATGCTTAGTGACCATATGTATATAACTATCATCTTTAAGCCAAGTCGAATTAAACTTAAATGGTGCCTTAGGCTTACATTCTTCACCTTCAATCTCAAGGTAGATGGGAATATGATCTAACAATCACCTTAATCCCACCCATTGATGATATAGGGGCAATTGTTCCAATAAGGTCTCCTTAACTAGAAAATGATCCAATCTTCTGGCCAGTGCATCATCACCAGTCCTCCGATTTTGCCAGGTGGGTTTTAGACGGGACAATGTGTTGAGTAGTAAAAAGGGTCTTTTTCACCTCTATTTACCCTACATTAATTATCAATCCAGGAATGATTTGTTATCTCAAAGAGTGTACTCAGTTTGAGGTGGTCATTTGTCAGAGTAATGCTAGTAGTATAGTGCTTTAAATACAAGAGTAAACGGATGCTTGGAATAAAATCTACTTTCAGAAATAAAACTCAAATCATGCACTTAGAAAGCTACAACAATTTATCAGTCAAGGGTACAGTAATGGTAACTCTTCCCTTTGTAAACTGATGCAATTAAAAAGCATTCAAGGAAAAGATCATCAACCTAGGAACTAGACAACATATGTCAATGTTCACTACAGTTTCAAATCGTTCTGCACACCAAAGCAATGATAATTCAAATGACAGGAAATAGAACATCGATTAATCTATTTAACAAGATTGAAAAGCAAAACCTTATCCTACATAAATGAATGAAGCAATAATTGTATCCTACAGGAATTGAGCAACAACATTTACCTTAGAAATGGTTTGAACAGCAACCGGAAATAGGACAACAAACTAACATAAACGAAATATTGAACAACAACCCAAATCAAATGTAAATGTACAACAAACCAGATCAAATATTACACATGGAACTTCGATATTGAAAGGAACAGTTATCTGAGCTCCGATACAACAATTATGATCACGATGGAACAACAATCCCAAATGAACAACAATCACGTTTAAAAGTAAACCATAGATAAATACACATAAATACCAATTTATGAATATACAACACTGTTACTCTGTAATCGAACAACAATGGCAATCTGTAAGGAACAACAATGTTATAAGATAATATCAGTTGTTAAAGGAACAACGATGCGATATTCTTGATCAAGGGAGCCCAGTTTCTAGCAACCCAACTCTCTGTTGATTTTGGGGAGGGCCAGAGACCTGTAAACTGCCCGACCAGAGCACGATCTGCCAGAGACAAGGCTACTTGAATCGGCCCTTTAGGAGGTAGAGCAATCTCGGGAATGTCTTCCAGTCTTTTCACGAACTTGGTAGCTTCCACAACTTTCTTCTTGGGCAGAGAGGCCAGCAAGGATCTGAAGGCCTCAACAACAGATGGAGGGGGAGGGGAGGAAGGCCCATGAGGGGGATCCGGTTCCTCCATGATGAACCAGATCAAAACCTAGCTGAATGCAACCAGATACTAAGCGATAAACCCCGCAGCCTGAGGAAGAATACTCTGCGATCCAGCCCGCAGGAGACGGAGGGATGCAACAGCGGGTCTGTCTGCAGGAAGCAGAGGGGAGTAGAGGCAGGCAGAGCGAGCAGGGATCAAGATCCGCTGGATGCGGATCTCTCAGAGGGAGGGCCGAGACGCGCAGCAGCCAACTCGTGCAGCATTCTAGCGAAAAATGTATCAAGTAATTATTAGGTGGATAAT